>WTSP01008175.1:34828-47518 GCA_025331215.1 Actenoides lindsayi
GTTTCCAAGCCGTGGAGCTGTGGTGCTGAGGGCCATGGGTCAGTGGTGCCCTGGCAGTGCTGGGGGAATGGTTGGAGTTGATGATCTCAAAGGGCTCTGCCAACCAAAATGATTCAGTGATGCTATTGAAGAGAACCCCCACACAGAAAATAGGCAGTGGAATGACAGCCCACATCATTACGTTAGTCAGGCACCGACGTGAAGCTGACGGGCAATGCTCCTGACACAGACCTGTGCAGCAGGTGCCAGCGGTTTGTTACTGGCTTTAGAAGCACCTCTCTAAACATGGCTTAGAGTTTTCGTTCCTAAGGATTCATTATTCCAAAGAGTTGAGGTTCAGGCTATAAATAACACGCATGAGGAGCATGCCAGGCAGTGGTTCGGAGATTTTACACGACACCAGCAGCAAGGTGGGCTGAGCTCTCCTTCCCAGCACTCCTTGCTGGGCGGTTTACTGTCAAGGGACCTCTGATTCCATCCTCTCCAAACGGTAGATTTTTCCCTGGAACCTGCTTCCCCAGCACTGATCGATGGCTTCGCTCCTTCTCGCTCCTTTTGTGCCGGCACAAGTGCTTTGTCACCACCTTCAGAAAGAGCCCATTGTGCCCCTCGCCTTCCTGTCTCTGTTCCTTTGCGCCGTTTTCCGTTGCTAGCTCTCGTGTCAGAGGGCTCGCTCGGTTCATTTCAGGGAACTGAGGACTCCCTTGGGGTTTAGTTTCTTTTTCTGGGGACGTATTGTGACGTGGGACCGTATTTTTTTTCTTTTTTTTTTTTTTTTTCCCCCTCAAGCTGCTGCCACTGATGGCATGGGAAAGCTGCAGCCTCTCTCCCTCCAGGGTCTCTGGGGTGCCTGGTGTCACCGCACCCTTGCTCTCTTCTGGTTGCCCACACGGTTCCTCGGTATCCATTCAGTCTCACCTCTGTATTGCAAGCCAGGAACGTACTGGAGATGGGAATCTGGCTGGACATCAGAGCCGTCGGGGCTTTAACTTTGCCGTATCACGTCGCTCTTGGCCTGTTTAATCTCCTGAGAGGCAACAATGGTCATTATCAGCTTCTTGAGAAATACTTCATTCTTTGCACGTGGAGAACTTCCAGGGCTGGTCAAAGCCCCGTTACCTTTTGTGCTCTCGAAACGCTGATTCAGTGGGAATTTTTTTTTCAGTATAGCTGTTTGTTTTCTGAAGCCTGATCATTGCTGTGTTGTGGAAGGTGGGTTCTGGACAACCACGCTGCTAAAATAAACACACCGCTGAAGGAAATCAGCTTGTGGTTAATTAGCAGCACGGGGAATGAATGTGTATCAGTGTTCAGATGTTTGAGTTGGAAGTTCTTTACAGGTCGGGATGCACTTGCGTTTTTTTTTTAATGCTGAAGAGCCAGCAAAACCCATCATTTTAAAAGCTTTTTTGAAGGCAGCTTTCTGCATTAAGCTGTTTGAGCTGAGGGCTGGTGATGTCATTTCCCTCAAACTCCCTGCAAAACTCTCCTATAAAAGCGTGATGTTAGGAAAACCGCAGAAAAACGAGAGAAGCCAAGGCATGTGCCCAAGGAACAATGCCATCGAAGGTGGAGTAACAGCAGCACTCCTGCACTGCCGACTGGAATTCCCCCCCGGAGGTGGCTGAGAAGCTCCCTTCCTCCTTGCAGCCCGTTTGTGCAACACCAGCACTTTTCAGGAAGGGCGTCTTGGAGGATTCCTGCCATCCTGACAAGAAGAAAACAACCTGCTTGTAAACCAGCCTTTTAAAACCCAACGTTCCGTCGAGAGCGAGTTGGCAGCACCGTGGTGTGCTTGCTTTGCCCTGCCTGCTGCCTTCAAGTAAGGCACTGCTGATTGGCCTTGGCTGGGAGCTCCTTGGGTGTATTCTCCTTCCTGGCTTCCCTTGGTGGGGTTTTTTCAGGTGTTCTTCTCAGATAGGACTTGAATCAACGCTGGGAGCTTAGTGCGAGCACTTTAGATGTGTTAAGACCTGCCAGGAATGCCATTCTTAAGCAGCAGTCCTGGCATTTTTGCTGTGAAAGGGACCTGATGTATAGAGCAACTCAGACTCTGTGTGTGTGTGTGAAAGCGATCGAGTGTAAAAAATACATAGTGCTAAATTTGCCCACACATCTTTTAAACATTCTGTTTAAAATCTGAGTCAAAGCGGTTTAATATTGCGACAGAGAAAGAGAAAATAATCTTTAAGAAGAAATAGATAACGAATCCTTCTGTGTAGCAGCCTCCATTCCTCTGTTCCCTCCCCAAAATACCCGGCAGAGCATTTGTAGAGTGATAGGATGGAAATAACCTTGTGCATTCCTTGCGATCTGCGGCACGGGGTTTTGGGGCAGAGCACGCTTTGGGATTTCACTAGTGAAGCTGAAGCACAAACCCAGATGGGCTTGAGAATGAGAAGCTTGGGCCAGGATCGCTTAAGTAGGTGTACAACCAAATTAAGTCTGGTGAAGCCTGGGAGTAAGTGTCCTGCTGGGGGGTTGCTGAGCCCCCAGCAACTCCCACAGAGCGCAGCCAGCCTCGTTTTCTCTTACCAGAGACCTTTTGTCATCATTTCCACTGCCCAGGCAGAACTCTGCGCTTACCCAATGGCAGCGTTTCGTAGCCACTCTTGAATTTACTGGCCCAGATCCTCGGCTGTGGAGGAAACGTGGAGAAATCGTAACCCTCCAAGCAGTGCTGCGGTCCCTGCACGGTGAAGGGAAAAACAGGAGACCTACTGGCTAAGAAATCCTTTGTAGAGCACAGCAGGCTGAAGTGATGTTAACCCTGTATCCCTACTCCTAACAGAGCCGGTCCTTCACGTAGGCTGGTGTAACTTCATCGTTTATTTTTAGGGGGAAAGCTTTTGAAGTTACCTTTTCCCTTCAGCGAAGTTTGGCTTTTAAGTTTTTTTTCAACTTTTCCAAGAAAGAAAATGAAATGTTGACTTTAAGCACCTTGGTTAAACACTCCCCAAAGCTGTGAAAGTGCCTGTTTCGCAGGGGAAAGTTCTGGGTTTCACTCTGTAGTTGGCATTTATAGGAAAGATAAACCTAGGCTGAAGTAACATTTCTCTGAGCCTTTTTTGGTAGAATTCGATCAGTGGTTTAAGCAGCTTGTGACTTGATTCCAGGAACACTTCAAAGCAGGCGCTTCTCATTGGCCATTTGCAAAATCACCTTCTGAGACCGAGGCTCTGGAAATACATTTATTCACAGAATATGTCTTGCGTTAGTCCTCAGTTGGCCAACAAAATTATCTGAGGCATGTCTGAGGCAGCTACTAAAAAGCAACTTAAAAGGCGTTACTGTTCTAGTGAAGATGATGCAACACGCTTGTGCTAGTATCGAGTCTCCAAGTAAAATGACATGCATTCAAATGAACTCCTTCTGAAGGGATTTGATGAATATCGAGCTTTAAAGAGAAGTTTGTCTGAGGGGCCCACCCTCCTTAATTTATTGTGCCTGAAAGCTCAGGTAAAAAGGCAGTGCCTTTACCCGCCCCTGTTGCTTACCCCAGGTTTGCATGCGATGAAAAGGGAGGTGACACATGATATTCCACTTTGGTTTCCCTCCTCTCCCAGGCAAGGCCCGCAACTGTCGAATCTTTAGAGCAGGAAGCAAAATGCTAAGTCGTTTGGCTTTGATTCAAAGAGGAGTTCAGAACAGAGTTGGGGGGGGGGGGTGTGAATATTTTCCTTGAGTAAGCATTTGGAGTTGTTGCCTTGAGGTACCGTAGAGGGTATTGCCTGCTGGGGTCGAAATAATAGGTGCTCACAAGACAAAATATATCGAAGGGCTTTATTTTTATCTTTTTTTTTTTTTTTTTTTTGAACACTTCATTATCTAAGAGAACAGCAGCGCTTTAAGGTTTCAAAGTCTCTTTCATCCTAACTGAGCAAGAGCATTTGCTTCCTCACTCCATCTCCCTTCCGCAGGGCCCCTCTAAGCATACGCTTAGGTTTAAGCAGCTCGAGTAGTGGAGCTGATGCCCAAAGTCCAGCGAACGCTTGAACGTCGCGATCACCGGGGCATTTCTGGAGTGGCAGCTTGGGTAGGGAGGAATTGTTCTCTGGAGACCACACCGGGAGGTTTCTAAACACATCAGCAGGTGAGAACAGCGGAGGGGAGGCCGGGAAGCAGGTGGTGGGGTTGCCGGTGACAAACTGCACGCTGTCTTCCGAATTCCTGCCTTCACAGCCCTCCGGAGAATGCGTCAGGGCTCTCAGAAGACAATTAAGAAGCCATTACGAGGGAATGCCTTTGCCAAGGCGGCACCTGACCGGGGGCCACCGGATGCACCTTGGCTTATGAGTCAGGAATGCCCGAGCCACAGCCCGGGTCACCGAAGAATTCCTCTGCCGCTGGGCTGCAGCCCTGGCCCTTCTCCACCCTTTTGCTGGGCTTTCATTATTTTCTTTTTATATATATATATATATTTATTTATTTATTTATTTGGAAAACATCTGACGGACTTGGCTCGAGAAACCCCAATACCCCATTTCCACATTATTGCTGTTTGGTGGGAAATAACCACCCTTAAAGCCCTGGCGTTATTCACAGCTGAGCTGTGTTTATTTGCAGTGCTCAGGTGCGGGTGCTGCCCACGCAGCTTGCCCCGCTCCTCCCACCCGGGGCAAAGTTCCGGGGGTTTGGTTTGCGGGGTCGTTTTTTCTTTTGCAGGAGCAGAGGTGTGCGGTGTGGTACGAAGGCACACACCGCTCGGCCCTCGGTGGCTTCTGGGGTCAAGGCCTTGCTAAAATCTGGGGTTTGTCTTCTACGAGGAGCCTTCCAGGGTCTTCGTGCCTCTCGGAGCCGTCCGCGCTGCTTTTTGGTTGCACTGCAGCTACTAAGTAGTAGCTGGCTGAGCAGCCGGAGCTTTTATAGCAGTGAAATTCTTCTGTGTGGGAGTGTGTGGCCCTTGTTGAAGTTTCAGAAGCAGAGACAACCTTATCCTCCCTAAAAATAGGAGTAATAATCAAAACCAGATTGAAAAAAAAAAAAATCCCTTAGAGAGTCAGGACAATTTATCAAGAGTGGTCTGCAGAGGAGAGCAGAAAGGATTTGGTGCTCTTTGCTTTCCTGATACACGTATTTCCCAACAGCCTCCTCTTCCTGATGTCACTCTGTGATTTTTCAGGGAAAAAAACCGGTATTTTTTTTTAGTTTTGTGCATGTCTTTTCCCCTCTTTCCTTCCCCTGCATGGAAAAAAAGAAGCAAACTGCTTCCCAGATTTGCCCTTAGCACGCAGGTTTTGAAAGCAAAATCTGCTGAATCGATGGAAGAAGAATGTGGTGGTGGTGTCTGGAATTTCTTCTCCTCATGAAGCTACTTCACACTTGTGGTGTATAGTAGCTGCCCCTGGGATAACTGGTGTATAGTAGCTGCCCCTGGGATAACTGGTGTATAGTAGCTGCCCCTGGGATAACTGGTGTATAGTAACTGCCCCTGGGATAACTGGTGTATAGTAACTGCTCCTGGGATGACTGCTCCTTCCTGTTTGTCCGTGTCATTTACCTGCTGCATCCTGTTGTAAATGGAAAAGGGCTGCGGGGACTTTCTCTTTTAGGCCGGTTGTGTATTAGCCTCAATATTTGATTGGGGTTTAGTGGGGATTAGCGGGTGCTACCATAAAACAATTAGCATCCGCAAAAGCCAGGGATCTAGAGTGATCTGGCCTGGAATTTACTGGCTTCATTGCATGTGCAGATGAGCCACACACCCTTCGGCTGGAGGGCTCTGCTCATTCCCTTCCTGAAAGCGAACTAACCTTTCAGGTTTGGGGAACCGGGGTTTGTTTGCCTTTCTGAATACCCTTTCAGAACTTGCCTTTACATAGCTCCGGGCACATTGGAGGTTCTGAGAAAAGATTAGACCGGTCTGAATGATCACGGGTGTTGTTTTACCCCAGGCTTGTTTATGGCTTTTTGTTTTAGGACTGTTAAGTGTAACTGCACTGTAAAGTTTGATGGCTGTTCCTGCGGTATCAAAACTCAGGACTGGTCCCAGTGTCCTTGCATAATGGTCCAAGAAGGACGTATCACATGAAGGACACATCACATGTGTTTTATAAAAAAGCGTTGAGACCGGTGGGGATGGTTTGGGTAAGAATAAAGGAAGGAAAAGGAATCTGAAGGTTTTGAGAACTCAGGTCTAATTCATCCAAATCTAGTTAAGCTGCTTCTGCTAGAACAAGAAATGCCTCTTGCTTGCTTCTGCTGGAGAACCGTGCCCTCGGTGCTTCTCCTTTTTCTCAGTCTGGTACGGCTTTTACCATTCTCTCACACTAAACAAAATAGTTTCTCTTTCAAGCCCAAATTCTGCAGATGAGAACAAGGAATGCAGAATAGAACATCTTCTCCTTCCCCAGGGGCGCTTCTGTTTTCCCTTTGATTTCTGGGTAGAGAAAGGAGATAACGACAGCCCTTTGCTTGAAGAGAAGAGGGGTGTTTTTAGAAGGCTTAAAAAGCACGCTGCAGTGATTCAGCACATCTCAGGGCTGGGGTTTCCTGCTGCGGGCAGGACACGGTACTCTGAGAGGTGCTGGCCTTACCAGAAAAGGGATGGCAGCACCCTCTCCTCCTTCCACACCTCCTTCCCGTGCTGGAGACACAGGCAGCCCAGCCCTCGCTCCCACCAGGATTCACGGTTCTCCTGCTCTAGAGCAAGATATCTGGGACGAGGAGGGCAGCGGCCCTGGGATGAAAGCCGCAAACCACCGTCCTACTTTTTGTATGGGTGGCCTGATTCGTACAATAGTGCCAATTCGCATCGCGGTGTTTACAGAGCGAAGGCAGGATGTGCGCTGGCCTGTCTCAGTGCATTATCTGCTCGTGTTATATTTTTAGGCTCTTGCTTCCATGACAAAATATTCAGTGACAGTGTATTTGCCTACAAGCCTTTGAAGGTCTGTTTGCGCCTGATGTAAGAGTTCCCTTCGGTTGGGATCCAGCCAGCCTTTCAGCCGCAGCCCTCCGTTTTACATGTCATCTCCATAATGTTTCTAGAAACAAACTTTGGGTTGCTTTCAATAAAAGCCACGGGTCCCGCCTCTAAAAAGGTTGAGTTTGTGGCAAGCTGACTGCCAATCGGTTCTTCACACCAGACAAATTGTGGTGAGCGTTAGGAAAGCAGTAGGATGCGTGCCTGGTGCTGTTAATTAGAATAACCAGAGCAGCCTGGGGAGTAGCTGCTCTCAGGGGCCTCTCCTCAAGCTTGTCTTACAAGTAAACCCGTGTTCCTAGCAGGGGGAAGACCTAGCTCCGTACAGGAGCAAAGGTTGTTGCAGGTATTGGAGCTGAAATGTGAGAAAGTAGTGCTTGGAGAAGGAGGAGGATGAGGACAGATACTTCTGGTGTGAAGAGCCAAGCCAGAACTGTGGAACTTTCCACCAGCAGAGAAAGAGCTAATTCCCTGAGCTCAGCATATTCAAAGCCCAAATGTAAAACTCATCTTTTCCTTGAGTATTTCCTTTTTTTTTTTTTTTTTCCCTTTATTCACAAGCTCACGAAGGATAAAAATAAAATCTTAAGAACTAATCCAGTTAAGCTTTTTCTTGCCGGCTGAGAAGAAAGAGAGGCAGAGAGAACAATCAACACTTTGTTTCTCTTCTGCAGTATCTGGTCAGTGCTCAGAGCCAGCAGAGGTAAAGAGGTCACGTAAATGCAGGTCATTTGGAGCTGGATAAGCTGTCTTCTGGGGCTGGGTGGTGGACTGAAATTCGGGTGGGGATGGAACCGGGGCGAAGCTGTGTGGGCACGATGACTTTAGCTGACTGAAGAAGACAGATCCTCTCTCTCGGGCTCATCTATAAATCAATTACCATTTGTTCCTTATTAATAATTTAGCTGCCAAGAATGCGCTTATTGCTTTAAAAGGGGGGTGGTAGTCGTGGAATACAGTCTGTCCCTGTGCTGAATAGCTGGCAGTCTGAAAGATGCAAGGCAGATCTCCTGGGAATATCCAGAGAAAGCTGTAACCGTGGGCTATATTAATTACTTTCATGTATTTGCACCATCTCCAGTCTGTAAACCTTTTTGTCTGCTCGCACCGCATGCCTGGTGTATAGCACACTCAGTTGATCCAGCCTTGCCAAAGAAATGAGGCCGTGAAGGATCATCCTTCCACCCTAGCAGGGCTGAAAGGCTTTTCTGTGCCCCGGTGTGAGGTGGGGAAGGGAGGAGGAGAAGCCAAGGGGAAGCAGGTGGTGGATGTCCAGTCTGGGCAAGGAATTTGAGAGGAGTGGGGAGAAGCCATGCTTGGGATGAGCTCTCCAGTGTGATATAAAGAGGGCTGGAGCGCCTTGAAGACAAGACTCTTGGCTGTTTGAACTTAATACTTCGTAGATACCGGATAGATTAAGAGAGGAGGAGTGTGATTGATGGGTCAGAATGGTAATTTTAGCAGCTGTGTTTTCTGATGGGTCGGAGGAATGAGATATTTATCTGATGTGCTAGAGAAGAGGAAGAGATTAGATGGGATGACTTAGGGACAGGCAAGTTATGTTGGTCACAAAGAGGAAAAAGGAGGAGTAGAACTTATTTTGGGAGATGGGGGTTTCTTGGTTGGTTTGGGTTGTTTTTTTTATTCAATTTTGTGCAGGAAAATGTATCAAGGTCCAAGTGGTGAATCAAACAGAAAACAAGTGGGGAGGTGGCATGGAGCAGCGGCTGCAGCTGGAGGGTAGATTCCTAGAGTAAGGTTTGGCACCAGGTCCGTGGGACGGGAATGAAACGTGGGGTTTGAGCCCCTAGTTGCAAGCAGCATCCTGGCCGTGTCCACCAGCAGCAGTGCTCAGGCAGCGTAGCAGCAGCAGCAGCACGTTGAAGGTAGGCCATGGCACAGAGCCTAAGGTAATAAGCTCAGCGGGATGCTGGGAGGGGCGAGGTGTGGAGTGCTGCCAGCCCTCTCCCGTGGTACCGAAAGGCAGGAACCTCCGCGCCACAGCCCCACCGCTCTCCTGCCTTGCTGTGCTCTGGAGCACTGGTCTGGGAGCAGTTTTGGGCCGTGACGCGCTGGGAACTGCGGTGTCCTTTCCTGGGAAGCAGCTGGGAGGGTTTGCAGAAAGTTTATCTGGGCGAACGATGTTGTCTGCAGGTTTGGGAAGGGGATAAGGAAAATGGAGAGGAGTTGGACTCGCTCGTGTTTAATGTCTCGTTGAGGGAGGGAGTTGGATCCTGTTAGGTACAAAGCAGACAGTTGGTGCAGACTCTTAGTAAATAGACTCAGTGCCGTGAGGAGGAGGAGGAGGAGGTGTGATTGGTCATTGCCCGCGTGTATTTTAGAGCAATCAAATTTGTTTTACGGCGTTGTTTTTTGAGGATGGAGTGGGCGTGTGGACCAATGGCTTAGTCACGAGGGGAGGGGAAAGAAAACTGTCTTGACTTGTGAAATCAAATGTTTGTGACTTATCCCATTGTTTCCCTCTCTTTGTGTAGCTCACACCCGTGTTCACTTGCTGTAGGAGGGACCAGTGCTGCTAGAGCTGGGTCTGGCTTGTACTCCTGGTTGTAGGATTCAGGTGTCCCAGAGGATGGACAGCTCCAGAGCACCCTTCCTCGCGTGCTTTCGCTCTCCCTCGTGCCTTGGACAGCCTGGTTGGTATTTAGGGAAGGTGTAGGTAGTGAGACAGCTCCCAGTCAACACGACCTGGATGGTGCTTTAAAAGGTGTGGATGATTCACTGGAAGGGCCTCTGTTCTCTGAGTCACTGCTGACCCAGGGACCTCACAAGTGCGTTGTGCTGTTAAAGAGGAGACATAAAAAGAAGGCCGTAATTGACTGTTACCTCTCTGTGCCTCATCGTGGTGTTGTAGAGGAGCTGGGTGACGTTCCTGGGTCTCCTGGCTGCGTTTCATCTCGCATAGTTGGTATGGTTTGCTTCTAAAGTTGCCCTCGAGCTTTGATTTGGAGCGAGTGGTGGTGGTCTTCGTGTTGACCATAAAAGTGCTGTAGTGTTGCTGTGAGCTGTTAAGCAGCAACTTAGAGTTACTCTCATCTTGGGTATACCACAAAGATGGACAGATCATACAATTCTGTAGTTCTGAAATCACTTCAGGATTTGAAGAACTGAGAATTGCTTTGTCTTCTGTGCACGGACTTTTATCAGGGCCTGCTGCAAGGGGTGATGGTTTGAAACTCAAAGAGGGAGATTTAGACTGGAGAGAAGGGAGAAATTGTTGGTGCTGAGGGTGGTGAGAGCCTGTGCCAGGCTGCCCAGAGAGGTGGTGGCTGCCCCATCCCTGGCCCCATTGCAGGGGAGGTTGGCCGGGGCTCTGAGCACCCTGCTCTGGTTGCAATGTCCCTGCTCCCTGCAGGGGAGTTGGACCAGATGAGCTTGAAAGGTCCCTTCCAACCCAAACCAGTCTGTGATTCTGCGACAATTCTATGAGTCCCCTTTCAGGTCACAGCAGAGGGATGCTGCTCTGTTGGCTTCTGCAGACCAGGAGGGATCTCTCCTGTGGCTTTAAAGAGCTTCCAGTCTTTATCTAGCATTAGTGCTCAGGCCACTACTCAGGCAGGTTGCCAGCTGGCAAGGTGATACGGGGCCTGGGAAAGAGAGGCCCATGTGGTTACGGGGTGGGAGCAGAGAGGAGGAGAGCTGTGCTCCCAAACAACGTTCCTTGCCCCTTTTCTGAGTGCCAAACCCACACCCATCAGCCCAGCCAGACTCCGGTGTGCCTGGCGTTAAAGGCATTGGCCAAGAAGTGCCAGAAAAGAAAAACGAGGAAGAAAAACATCCCTTCTTTCTGGAATTCTGCTGATCGTTTTCCCCAGTTTGGCTGGAAGTGGCTGGCAGCGTCGCTGTCACCCTGGCCCGGCTGCCCCCGCAGTGTCACCCTGTCCTGCCAGCGCTTGACAAGAGGAGGGTGGCGAGTTGGCACGGCAATCAAAAGCGGCTTTAAAATGTGCTCTGGCTTTTTCAAGTACAAACTAATATTTACCCCTGAGTCTGCTTCCCTCCTTGTTCACCTCTCCTTGGCAAGCTCGTCTTCTGCTTCCGGCTGAAGCTTCGCCGCGAAGCGTTTATCCAGCGAGCTTCCCGGGATGGGAATGTTAAATACCCTTTTTTGTTTGGAGAGAGGGAAAGGGGAGAAGACGACAGGAAAGCTGCTTGAAATGGCTCTTTGTTACTTAAATGCGAGTCTTGATGCAGTTGGTATTTTCAGCTGTTCGTTATGGACACCTCATGGAAAAACTTTTGGAAAACATCTCATTTGGGAACAGTTCTGTCTCCTGTGGTGGTTGAAGGGCGACCTGTTTTCGTGTTGGGGGTTTTTTTGGGGGTTTTGTTTTGGGTTTTTTTTGTTTTTCTGGGCTGTTCTTTAATCACTTCTCACCTCAAGTTTTTATTACTCCTGACATTTACATGAAAATAAGGTATTTGTTTATGTTGATTTCGCCTACCTGTTGTGTTTTTGCTGCCCCTTTTTTATTTGTCATAACCAGCTGGATTTCCAGGCAAGCAATAGTAAAGATAAAAGCTTTACAGGAAAGGTACTGTGCACGCAACAGGCTTGAGATCCTGTTTGGATGATAAGAATGAGTTAGCGTGATAGCGATACGTGCTGTAGAGAGCTGTTATTCATGCCGCCGAGCCTCTCTCCCACACATCCTGCATTAGTCAGAGGCAAGCACTGAAATTCTACATCCTTGCTCCCAGTGCCGAGCTGGTGCAGTTTAGGGCAGGGGAAGAGTGAAGGAGAAGAGGGTATAGACATCTGTGCTTGCGTTCGTGCTGGTTTCCTTCCAAGAGAGAATGAAAAGCGCTGCGGATCTTCCTGGGAAAATGGTGCACCCCCGTAGAGGAGGCAGCGTGTAAAAGTTACAGTCAAACTCACCCAGAATCAGGGTGAGCAAGGGAAATCCTCATGGGGAGAATACACATCCCCCCCCCCCCCATCCTTTTCTCAACGGTTTTCAGTCTGTTTTGTTTTGTTCTGTTTAACCAGAATCTGTAATTTAAAAAAGCAGAATTGGGCTTCTGTGAATAAGATAATTATCTTGGCCGGAGGGAATGGCTGAGAGGGTGACTTTCTCTTGCTGCGTGGCTCTGCTGTGCGAGTGGCAGCCTGAACCCACCCCCCCCCTCAACTGATGTGTAGATTTACTAGAAGAAAGGAAGCTTTCAGGTAGGCCACATACACAGCTTCCTTTTTTTTTCTTTGCTGTGATGAGTGTGTGGTGGGGAGGGGAAAAAGGTTTCAACCGAATGTTTTCCATCTCCCAAAGTAACCTTCTTCTCTTACTGTATAGAAACAGTGCCCCCCAAACGAAGCTAACAAACCAAAACTCCCTGACACCCCCTCCTCTCTCCCCTCGCCCTCCTCAGATGTGCTGTAAAACCTGATTACGAGACAGAGAAGTTTACGAAGTTGTTCCTCCCAGAGCGCGCGAACTCTCGCAGAGCCTCGAGTCCCCGATTTCCTCGGGAATTGCAGGCGGGGGGAGACTGTAAAACATGAACTTCCCCGGCTTTTTCATGAGGCGTTTCCCCTTAAAGCTGCGGCCTTTCCCCCCAGGCACCGCGCTCTTGTAGGTTCGCTCTTTAAACTGGATCTCTCTCCGGCCTCGCCGGTGACTCGCAGTGAAGGAAGTCGGGAGCCGTAGAATGAAGGCAGCCTTCTGCCGCTGCCCTTTTCACCTCGCGCACCTTCCGCGCGCTCCTCGGGGGAACGTCGGGGCTCGGCTCTGGCAGCCGAGCTGGTT
>WTSP01008175.1:50732-63906 GCA_025331215.1 Actenoides lindsayi
TTTCCAAGCCGTGGAGCTGTGGTGCTGAGGGCCATGGGTTAGTGGTGCCCTGGCAGTGCTGGGGGAACAGTTGGACTGGATGATCTGAAAGGTCTCTTACAACCAACCTGATTCTATGGTATGTTATGTGGTGTCCTTTCTGAGGCAGGGAGATTTAAGGACATGCATGGTTGGGCCTCTGGAGTCACTAATGTCTGTGCTGCTGGCTCTCAGAAAAAGGAGGAGGTGAAAGAGAAGGTAGGGGCATATAATTACAAAATGGCTAAAAATAGAGGAAAGGGAGCTGGGTTTGATAGCCAGTGGCCAGTATCCTGTAGCTGTGGTGTAAGCAGAAGTGGTGTGAATAACAGAGAGTAGTAAGAAATACAGAGGAAAAAGTAGTTAGATTGTGATGCCACACGACAAACCAAGATCTGTCCGTAGCTTTAAAGAAATGTAAATTAAATGAAGCTTTTATTTGCATGCCAGCAGGAGTAGAAGTGGATGCAGCTCGGAGGAAAGAGCTGTGGAGCACAGGACAAGCAGAAGACATTTTCAGAGAAGCAACAATGGACAGACAGTTTATGGTAAACCAATAAAAACGTTCTTATGTCTGAATCTGAAATTAGACTCTGAAAAATATGGTCTCAAGGCACCTGCTAAAGAGCTTAGCATTACTGGAATCTTAATAAATGACTCACGCTGTCATAATCTGATCCTGACATCAACTCTCCGTGCTGCATTTCTTCAGCTTTCGAGTGGGGGAAGGGGAAGCCTGCAAAGTCTTAGTAAAGAGGGAGAGATGTAACTTGGTGGTTGGAACCCACATGAGATGTATTGGTCATTTCTGTAGTGCCAGCTTCTTTGGAAAGCCCGAGCAAATGAGACTTGGGTAGAAGAGTTTAGGCAGCATCTGAAGAGACAAGAATTGCTCTTTAGGGTTGCAGTCTTTCCCTGACACTCCAGGTTCTAGATTCCAGCGGTCTCTGTTGAAGGCTTCACGGGCAGCAGATGCGTGGAGCTGTGCCAGGCGCTGGCAGCGATCCCACGCTCACCTGTAAGTACACGCCCCGGGCCGTGATAACCTTCCCAGTGAGGTCAGGCTGGGAGAGCTGGGGGGGTTCAGCCTGCAGAGGAGAAGGTTCCAGGGAGACCTTCTGGGGGCCTTTCAGCACTTCAAGGGGCCTGTCAGAAAGATGGGAGGGGGAACACTTTGGAGCAGGGCCTGTTGGGACAGGACAAGGGAGATGGTTTGAAACTGAAAGAGGGAGATTAGACTGGAGAGAAGGGAGAAATGTTTGATGCTGAGGGTGATGAGACCCTGGCCCAGATTTCCCAGAGAGGTGGTAGAAACCCCATCCCTGGAACCACTCTGGGTGATGTTGGCCGGGGCTCTGAGCACCCTGCTCTAGTTGTAATGTCCCTGCTCCCTGCAGGGGCCTTGGACTAGATGATCTTGACAGGTCCCTTCTCACACAAACCAGTCTATGATTCCCAAGCTGTCCGTTGCCTCCTCTTCACACCTTTGCCTGTGCACTTCTGCTCCTGTTGGGAAGGTCAGAGGCCTCTGTGATCAGGTACCAGCTGCAGACATGGACTGGCTGTGGCTTTCTTCTAGGGCATTAGTGGGAAGAATAAGCAGCCCAAAAGAGAGAGCTACCAGCCCAAAATAGCGGTGATGCTTGATGGCACTGAGCAGGCAATGATCTCCTTATTCCTGGTGTTGGCTTTGACACCAACTGTTGTTCAGTCATTTAACTTCGTGGCTTTGAGGGCAGTGAAAATTGACCCTCTCCATAGGGATGGGTTGCCAGTGAGGTGGGTGTTAATTCTTTCAGTCTCCTATAAATCCCAAGTGTGAAGCAGCAGTATTATTTATTAGTTTCCTCTCTGGTAGTGTGATAATGTGCTTTGCAAACCTCTATGTGACACTATTCCTTCTGTTTCTGGAACCTGAATGACTGTCCTGTTAAAACAGCACCAGAAACTGGAAAATTTAGCAATGCTGAGCAAATTGAGGGGAAGGAGATGGCAAGAGATTGGTTTTTGAATTACAAATCTGCTTGCATGGGTCATTTTTGATTTTTTTTTTTCTTTGGTTGTCCTTCACTTGGCCAGTATTCAGGGAAAGTTGAGACTTTATCCAGCTTTTTAGCGAAGCCCTGCGGATATTTGCTCTGCACACAAAAGCCAGGTTCTGCCTTGAGAAGAAACTCCTGCTTTCCCAGTGCAGACCAGGTGCAGGGGCAGTAAGGAAGTGCTTACCACATTCTGTGCCGAGGAGAAAATCGCAGCCTGTGACCGTAGATCCTGGTGTGCTTCAGAACATACTGGCAACTTGTTTGGCATGGTTTTAGTATAACTTTGTCTTCCTGATTTATTTATTTATTTATTTATGTTCTCTTTTTCCTTACCCCTTTTTGCACGTGCTGGTGTTAACTGGATGCTTGAGCTCTCAAGCATTTTGCTGTCCTGGAAGCTGAATGACAGGGATCTAAAAGTGGTGGGTTTTGCAAACAGGAGTGTGTGTGTATGAAGGGTGAGGGGAGGGAATGGATCTCTGATCAAGTGGATCCGAACCTTGGCAAAACCCTTGGTGATATCTTATCACTCAGATCACTTTGTTTCATTTGCACTGCTGCATTCCACTGATTGCAACTTTATTTTAGAAGGAGAAGAGGTTCAAGGAAAAGTTGCATTACCTGTCTAGAGGAAAGATAGCTGCAAAATGCTCCAAGAGGCAAGTGAGAAATAACAAGGACATCTTTCAAAGTTTGGGGTTTAGGGTTGGTTTTGGTTTTTTTTGCTTTCCTGATTCAAGATCTTACAAATTAAATCAGGTTTTTAAAAAAACCCACATACCACTCCCACCCAAAAACAGCAAGAAAACCAACAAAAAACTCAACCCTAAACCAACAACAACAGAAAAGTCCCAATCAGGCCTGGAAATCAAATTCCTGTTGGGCAATGTAATGTTCTCCTATTTACTCCTTACTTTCTTTCAGCCAGTTACAGAGGATTGTTCAAAAAAGAAATGAAAGCTTCAGTGGTTCTGTCATTCTTTTTTGTTTCCTCCTTTCTCTGTTTTTGCTATTAGGACTCTAACTATTGCCCTTTGTTCTTTGAGCAGCAGTTGTCTGGACAGTTTGGAGTGGCAGTTTCATGTATCAGACTTTCCCAGTAAATGGTTTGTAACAACCCACAACCTAACGCTGGGTCACTCCTGAAGGTGTTCAGCTTCAGGGGGTTTGTGTTTGTTTCTGCTGGACACTGCAGTGGTGTCCTGGCTACACTTGGTGCTGTTGTGCAAGCAGTGAGTTACCTGACTGCATTCCTGGAGTCTTGGTCTCTTGCTCTTCCTTCAGGACTTTTCACTCTCTGGTTATAACCATTGCTGAGAGCAGCCCTGTGGAGAAGGACCCGGGGGTGAGGGTATCACAGGGCCAAGAGCTGAGATCAGGCCTGGTTCCAAACTGTGCACGTGCTTTGGAGCAGCAGCGCTGCGAGGCTGTTAAATAACAGGGTTTGGGTGTACCCAGGAGCGAGGGCTGTGTGCGCCTGTGGTCACGGGGAGCGTGTAACTGCTCAGAGCAGCAGCCGGAGCGGGCACGGGTGAGTGCTGTGGGTGCTGAGTGCTGGGGAGACTGGAAGAGACGTGCAACATCTCTACTGTCTTCAGCAACCTCCAGGACGCAGCTTGTCCCTGCGGCACAGACACACGGGTGACACCAGCACTGCAAAGAGACCTGACAGAGGGTGAGGAGCAGCCAGACCCCTGTGCTAGAGATTTGGTCCTTTCTCCACAGGCTTCAGTCGTTCCCCTGGCACAGGGATCTCTCTGCCTGACCATCTCATGTGACTTTGCTTGCAGCAGAGCACAGACCATCCGCACATCCCCTTGGACGGTGCTGAAGGTAACATGAAACGCACCCGATATTTATAGACCGTATCATCTGTCAGAAGTAAACACTGCTGATGCCTCCAGAGGACCCGAGCACACAACCAGTGCCTAAGTGGGTGTCCCACCTTGAGCAGGCAGAAGGGTTATCAAAAGTGTTGCTGCTGCCAACAGGACAGAGGCAGCTGTTAATGCCACCGGGACAAAGGGGCCCTGGATCCAACCTGGGGGACCCCAGAGGGTTCTCCTTGGGGAGCAAGCAGACCTCACCTAGGAATTCACTTTGCTGCGAGCTGCTGTGTGCTGCCCTGCGTGCGTCTTTCTGTGCATCTGCCACTCAGGACAGCCCTGTTCCTGCTCCACTTCTCCAAAGCTGAGGAGGGACACGTTCACGGCTCGACTACATCTGGAGCCCAGAAGACAACAGCAAGAGCAATAAACCTCAGATTTCAGGACAAAAGCCGATTCCCAGCTGCGGAAGCAGGGGGGTGTCAAGAAAAAGAAGCCTCCGTTATGTTCCTTTCCTATTTTTAGCTCAATTTCCAAAGGAAATGAGATGTCTGCAATCAAGTTCTCTGTCTTGCCTGATCCTCTTCAATACCATTTTGAATATATTGCTCAGTTTCAGTCAAATGTGACAGCAAAGGAGAAGCTGCAGAGAAAATTCTTTTCCTGCAAGTTTTGTGACCAAAAAATGGTCAGATTTCAAGGAAAATGAACCCTTGCACTTTGGAAGGCAGGAACAAGCCCTTGCAGAGCTGTTCCACTGAGAGCCTCTGGGCAACGGCATAGAAAATGATGCTGTCTGATTGTCTTCTTCCAGTGCTGAGGAAAAAGACACCAGATCTATCCTCAAGGAAAACCTACATGGCCCTGCTATGATGTATGAGACGCCAGGCTGGACTTTGGGATGCTTTCAACAGGCCTTTTAGCCTGGTCTTAGCAGTTAGCAAGTGTCCTCCTCTGCCCCCCCAGAGAAAACAGCCCTACACCCTTCAAAGCCACCTGCCACGTCCAGGCTGTGGATCCATCACCACTGTGACCTTCCAGTCCAACACCAACTGCTTCAGACAATGCAGAAAAAGACATCCTTGACTTCTTCAGGAGAAGGTTGGCCTGGAGGGTTTATGCCCCAGACAGCACATCTGGGGGCTACCCAGGGAAACTCCTGCTCACCTCATGCACAGATCTCCTTGGCAAGGTGGGACATCACACGTGTCTTTCCACATGTGCACTCGGTGCCTACACGGTCCCACGTCCGCTGGGGACCTTTCAGCTGGACAACAATGGGAACAGGACTTTATCATCTGCAATCGCTGAATAAGCCACCTCCAGCGTAACGAAGCACCTGCAGTGGAGGCAGACGAGAGTAGGTGGAGCAGATATTGTCTTCTGTTGAAATATTTGTGGTCAGGCTATTCCATACTTGCTGTGTTTTAAAGATGTGGAGACCGCGCTGGCAAGGAGGCCCAGGGCACCCATGAATCACGTTCCTGCAAACAAATGTCCAGCAGATGTGAGATGTTGTCCTAAACCAAACAAATAACCAAATCACCTCAGGCTGTAGCCTCAGATCATGGGAGTCCCACACTGCGGTCCAAACTAAGTCCCTGCTGGATCATCAGCTATTTTGAGAGCTCGCCCCAAAAATGGAACTTACTGCTTCTGAAAGAGTGAGCAGTGATGTGTTTGGTTCTATTTAGAAAAGGAAGATAAAATAAAAGCCATTCCCTTTTCTCTCCATTAGATGACCTGAAGGTGTGGGACACTAGAAGATCTGGGCAGAAACCCAACCAATTCCAAGCCACTTTTGGAGCCTGCGGCCCATTTTCAGAATGACCAGGGCATTTCAAAGCTTCAGAGCCACAATGTTTAGCTCGTCCCCTGAGCACCCACTCCAAGGGCTCAAACCCCACGTTCCCAGCTCACGTATTACATTTAATTGTCACTCGCTAACGACTCTAGAAGCACGGTTCCTAGTGGGAGGACACAGCGCGGGGTGAGCTCGGCCGCTGCCGTGCCTCCGGAGAGTTAACGTCGGACGGGCCCGTCAGGGAATGCTCTCCAAGAACATGACTGAAGCCACGCCGCCCTGTCAATAAACAGATTTTTGGTTGCTATAGCAAAGCCAGCGTGCAACTGAAAAGCTCTCCCAGACTTCAGGGCACCTCTCGTGCCCCAGCGGCTCTGCGGGCTCGCCCCGTCCCTGCCGACAGCCAGCCCCGCGGAAGCTGCGCTGGCAGCCAGGCAGAGCCACGGCGCGAGCGGGGACGCGGCTCCCGCTCGCTTCTCCCGCGTTCTATAAATAGGGAGAGAGGAAAGAGATGAAAGGCACCTTGTCCCAGCGCCCGCTCGTGCCCGGGCTTGCTGGCCGCTGCCCGGCTTCTCTGCAGGGGCTTTGTAACAGCCCGGCCGCGCCGCCGGAGCCTCCCCTTTCCTCTTACTAATGAAGGGGCTATTTTTTTAGGTTACGAGAGACCAGAAAACCTCTAGTGGAAGAGAAATTAAACCAATGCGGTTTCCTGGTGTTACATTCTGTCTGTTGCTGATTTCCATCCCCTAAAGCCTATTTCGACGTGCAGCCAAAACACAGCCAGATCATGCTGAGAAAATAAATCTGGCTCCACGTAAGAGTTCAAAGACGCCTCTGCAAAACTGACGGAGGAAAAAAACCCAAAAACGCTCCAAAGGGGCATATTATCAACATTTCTCTTCCACCCCGGAGGCCTGAACAACATGTCCTAAGAACTTTTCAAGCTGCTTCACCACTTCAACAGGATAAACGCCCGCAGCTCCTGACACGGTGGAGCACGTGAACATTAAGCAGATCCACAGATCATAACCAGGCTGCTAAATCCCTTTGCTGGCCCGCGGGTGCCAGGGAGGAGTTCCATGTCCTTCTGTTTTTCCCCAGCATCGGGAAGGACGGACGCTGACGCTCCCCCGTCCACCGCGCTTCGTTAGGCTGCGCAAATAACGCTTCCTCGCAGCGGGAAACCTTCACGCTGCGAGACGTGGCTGAGCTTGGGAAGCTTATTTTAGCACACAGAACGACTTGCCAGGGGAAGGAAGAGGAACCCCATCACGTAGGTAATTTAAAGCTCATCCAGACAGAGCTGTGAGATAGGCACTGAAAGCTGTCCTGCAGGATGACCAGCGTGGGCTGTTTCCTGCTCAGTCACTGTAATTATCTGAGTGTTGTCGGGATGCAAAACCCAAACCCAAGCACTGCAAAGCCGCAGACTTTGCATCCGAGTGGCCGTGGCCACCACGTCCCGTCAAAGGGTTTAGAACAGAATTAAACGATGGAAGCCTCACGCCAAACCAGTGCCTGAAAGCAAGAGTGGCTGAGAGGAAAGAAAAAAAACCTGCAGCCACAAATGGCTGAAGATGCCACGGTCCATTGCTGTTAAAAGAGAGAAGGATGAGGTGATGGCTGGGCTGGCCCTCGGCAGCTCCCTGATGGCTCGCGCACGGCTCGGGTCGCTTGCCACTGCTGCACGCTATCAGGGCTCGACCAAACGCCTCCCTCCGCTCCGCCGGAGAGGGAAGGGGGAGAGAGGGGTGTCCTGGGGGTCTGCAGAGCCAGGATCCCCTCTGCTGCACCCGGCTGCTCAAAACAGGGGCACACGAGAGCGACGCGAGGCCAGAGCGGAGCTGGCAGAGCAGCAAAGGCACCTCCCGACAGCTCTTTCCAAGCAACCCTCTCGGCTGGCGAGAAAACAACGCTCCCTTAGTGAGGAGAAACGTCAGCGCCGCGGAGCCGGCTGTCCTGCCGGGGAACGAAGCCGAGTCCTCCCCACATTCTTCGAAAGCACGAGAGAGAAACCAGAACAGCCAGTGGCTTTGTGGGCAGCGGGCAGGCGCTGGAATCCGGCTCTGACTCAGAGCACAGAGATGCCCCTGGCCCGGCTCTCAGCGCAGAGAATCCTTATTTACACAAAGTCCAACAGCACCCAGCAGACAGGGGACTGATTTGCCCTAGAGGTGCCGGGGGGTGGGAGCTCAGGCCTGGTTCTCCTCTCACCCACGTGGATGCCTCACCTTCGGAGGCTGGGCAAAGCATCCCCCAAATTCCACCCTGCTCTGACGCGCTGCCCGACAAGATGTTTTGTCCTAACAGATAAGTTTCTGCTATGAATCAGTGCTTAGGACAACAGCGCCTGCTTTGTTGAGAAATTTCTGCTCTTAAACTATGGAAGTGTGGCAAACCACACCAGGCAGCCAGAAGAGGATCTCTCAAGAGGCCACCTCCCAGCGTGTGAAGGCAAACGGAGACTCGCGGCTTCACTCTGGAGAAGAACTGGAAGGTTCTGCTTCTGCTTGGAACGGCAAATCGCTTTCTCCTTAAGTTCCCCTAAAGAAAATGTCAAAAAGAACCCCCCTTTGCCTCAGTCTGAACGCATCATTTCAATAAAACCTGGATATCTGGCACTAATATTGTAAGAATTTCAAAACAAGGACTTCCTGACACTGGTTGAATTTTCCCTTCCTGCATTTTTCTCCCCCTGAACCACTGTGAAGCCACCCTCATTTCACAGAGGATCTCACTCGGGTTACAATTCCAGTTCCCAAGGGCTATTTCTGGGGTACCAGTTTTACAGACCAACTCAAGCCATTTGCTGTTCCTTTCAAATCAGCCCTGGGCTCTCCCTCCCAGTTTCTGAGCTTTGAAGCCCCTCGGGTTATTTTCAAGCGTTTCTCCGTAACGGGGAAGGACAGAAAATTCCCCTCCATGCTCTCAGCGCCAAGACACACAGGCTGCTCCTGAGCCCCGGCACTCGCGTGCCGCAGGAAATGCGGAGGGACTGGGAGGCTTCCAGTGGAATTGCTTCAGCTGGTGACATGGTTTCCGCCAGACTGGGAGCAGTCTGTAACTGGGAGGCAGCGGCTGCGACCGTCTTTGTGCCAGCCCACAGCACATTGCTACGCGCTGCTGGGATCTGCGGTCCCAGTGCGGAACTGGAGCCACCACTGGGAGAGGGGGAAGGGGTGGGAGGTGATACTGGAGGACAGGTCCCTCCACTGCCTGCCCTTTTCAAGAGCTCGGAAAGAAGGCTGCGACGATCGAAGCCAGTCACAGAAAGGTCCCTGCCTTCCTATCACCTTTAGCTGTTCTAAACCTGTGTGCCCAACTGCCTGGTACAGTCACTGGGGGAGGAACAGCATCTCCCAGGGGCCTGTTCCTGCCAGAAGGACCTAAACGGGAAGGGATGAGTCACCCTCTGCAGATGACCAACTCTCTCCAGCAACTAGAGAACCAGTTTAACCCAAGCATGCCTGGAGCTTTCCCTGTCAGGCAAGATGAAGTGCAGTCTGAGCCACCAAGGCTGGCATTTGGGGCACCTGAAGTGACCTCCTGAAGGTTTATATGGACTTGGGAGATTTGCAAGTCAGGATTTGTGCCAGAGGAGGTTTAGGTTGGAGCTCAGGAAAAATTTTGTCGTCCCCTCCAGGGTTGTCCAGGGCTGTCCCAGGCTGCCCAGGGCAGGGCTGGAGTCCCCGTGATCCCCAGAGGGGTTTCCAAGCCCTGGAGCTGTGGTGCTGAGGGACAGGGGGCAGTGGTGTCCTGGCAGTGTGGGGGGAACACTTGGACTCTATGAGCTTAAGGGTCTCTTCCAGCCAAAACAATTCTATGGCAAGACTCAAATCCGCTCACAACTGGCCTTTCCTTCAGCCCAGGGCTGTGGGCAACCTCAGCCCTACAGAGGAGTCAGGGTGGGTGTGCATAAGGACACCCATAAGTGGACTTTCCTCCTGACTTAAGAAAGGTATTCCCTAGAGAAGTGACAAGGGGAGCAGCGCCCACTCCCCCCTTCTCCTGGCAGCCGTCAGGACTCTGAGAGATACCAGAGAGCCTGCTGAAAGCTCTGGGAAACTCTTCCTGGATGTTAATACAGCCCAGAAACGCACGCAGACCTTGGCTGAAGATGCCTGCTGAACGTGGCCTTCCACACGTCACTCAGTAAGTGACGGTGCTCAGCTCACAGAGGAAGCAGAGAGAAAATGCTGAGACCTAGACGTGAAAATCTGCCCAGCAGGCCAAGCACCGAGCCTGTGAAATCTGTCAGTTTGATGGTGTTACCCACACAATTTATTGTCATGTAATTGACTCTTTGGCTCACCTTTAAGAGGGTAATTTCTCAGCTGCATTTCCTGCTGCTCATCTTCCAGAAGGATTTTCACCACTTAGCATGACCTGGGAGTGGATCTGGGATCCCGCAGTCATCTTGTTTCATGGCTCCCTCCAGGTCCACAGTTGCTGTGGGCTGCACTGTACCCTGGGGCAGCCCCTGAAGCCACACAACACCAGAGCTACCGGAGCAGAGTGGCAGGGCTTGTGTCAGGAGAGGACAAGGGGCGGGCAGAGGGGCAAAACTGCACCTAACAGCCTTAAAAAACCCACCTCACCTATTTACAGCGATGTAACCGCAGCGCTGTGGAGAGCAACGAGTGTTTCCAGAGGGTAACTCAGCTCACTCCAGCTCGCCGGCCTCCTCGATAGCCCCACGTGCAACCACGGTCCAGGGCAGGGCACTTGGTGAGGACACGTGTCACCTGGATGTGCTCTCTCATTGCACACGTGGATTCTGTACCGCAGGCTCAGAGCCGCGCGCTGGGGCCGGGGGCGGTGGGTGGCCCGTTGCTCCCAGGGCCAGCAAGGCCCCGGGGATGTGCGAGACCCATCTGAGGGGCTGGGCTCCCCAGGGCCTCGGTGAAGGCAGACCCAGAGCAACCACTACCAGCGGGTGCTGGGTTGTTTAAAATGCCTGAGGAATGAACACGAGCAAGGCCGAAACCATAGTTTAAATAAAATACTTCATTTGTTTGGGTTTTTTAAAGAAGGTACATACAGGTTTCCAGTCCCAGCACCAACGAGCAGTCCAGAACTTTCCCACGACAGGGCAGTTTTATTTCCACGGCTGCCTAAAGCGGCAGCGAACCCAAGCAGGTCAATCAGGACAAACGGGGGAAGATTTCGATGGTGTTTATCCGCAGGACCGTCTGGGGGTTCACGATGACTGAAAAAGAACACAACGAGGAAAACAAAGGTCAGATGACAGCACAAGACGGTCGTGCACCTTTTGGAAGGCTCCTGCTGGCTCAGCTACATCAGTCCACGGCCGGCCAAGGTGTGGGGCTTCTAGGAGGGGCTACACTGGCAGATGCTGCCACGTTGGCAGAACAGCTGCATACTGCTGGGGTGGCACCAGCAAGAGCTCCAGGAAGAGCTCCCGTGGGACTGGGTCAGGCTGGTCAAGGCTTTAGCATCCATTCCATAAAAAAAAAAGGCTAGAATTTTTGTCTCTCATAGTCATGTCTGGGAAGGGGCAGTCATCTGGTGATCAAAATTTCATCCTGGAGCAAAGGAGGCTCAGGGGAGACCTTCTGGCTCTCCACAGCTCCCTGAAATTCAGGAGGTTGGAGCCAGGGGGGGTCGGGCTCTGCTCCCAAGGAACAAGCCCCAGCACAAGAGGAACCGGCCTCGAGTTGCCCCAGGGCAGGTTTAGCTTGGAGCTGAGGGACAATTTCTTGCAGCCCCTGGAGGGTTGTCCAGGGCTGTCCCAGGCTGCCCAGGGCAGGGCTGGAGTCCCCGTGACCCCTGGAGGGGTTTCCAAGCCGTGGAGCTGTGGTGCCAAGGGACAGGGGGCAGTGGTGCCCTGGCAGTGCTGGGGCAACGCTTGGACTCCATGAGCTTCAAGGTGTTTTCCAACCCAAATGATTCTCTGATTCCATCCCACGAGTGAGCAGGATGAACAAAACACTCGTTTCCATTGTCCATGCTACGAAGTTATCGTAAGAACAGGCAGGGCCATCCCTCAGAAGAAAGTTCTGTAATAACTCAATGTAATAACATTAATATTAATGCTTTTGGGCATTAATCCAGGCAGGAATCTGAATCCAGCACACGGCCGTGGTGTCCCAGCAGGTAGGCTCAACATGGTTTCACCCCTGTGGTACCACCGGCACAGCACCAGGTACTCTGTTACCCTAAGAATCAGACCCATGAATGCTTAAAAATCTCACTCCCCCTTTGTGCTGGGGAGGCAAAGGTTAAAGTGGCTGCACCTCAAATCCCAGACTGGTTTGGGTGGGAAGGGACCTTTCAAGCTCACCTCGTCCAGCCCCCCAGCAGGGAGCGGGGACACTTGTCCCAGGCAGCCTGTGAAACACACACTGCTCCGGATCCCAAGCCGCTGGGACCCGACTCTCTCCCTCGGGCTGTTTCACCCATCTTCGCCCCTTTCCTGGTGTCCAAACCAAGCAAGGTGTTTGACGGTGGGTGTCCTCCTCACCTCGCTTCCGCTCATCCAGGTTTGTCTCCCAGCAGCGCTCAGCTCTGTCCCGGGGGGTGCTGCTGTCACCCTTCCCGCAGCGAAGTGAGGGGAGCGGACAGGTCGGGGATGCGCTGCTGGTGGCACCCAGCTCCGCACCCCACCTCCTCCCTTCCAGAAAGAGGAAAAAGCAGCTTGTCCTTTACTGCAGCGAGCTCGCAGCCCACAGCCCTTCAGGGTCCGCACCGGCCCAGGGGGCAGGAGATTCCATCCCGGAGCGGTTTCCCAGCGTCGCTTTGATCTACCACCGCTGCCCGCACACAAATCCCGTCCCTGCCACGGCCGCCCCGCTCGCTTCCTCTTCTGCTGCCCCCCCTCCGCCGCTTTCCCTCCACACCAGTCCCCGTCCTCCCTGCTCCCCAGTCCCCATCCTCCGGTTCCCCGCATCTCTCCCCCCTCAGCCACCCGCACGCTCCCTTCCCTTCCTCCTCGGTCCCCGGCCAGCATCCTTCTCCCCATCCCATGCTGCCGGTCGGGAGTGTGATCCAAGCAGGGGCTGGAGGGATGGTACTCACGGGAGTTGTGCTGCTCCCTCCAGCGCTAAATTCCGAAGTCTGGCTTCAAACAACGAGAATTCAGTGGTCGAGCCCCTCACCCTGTCCCTCCCCACACCCCAGCCCCCGCTCGGGCTTCTCAGGGAAGTTTTTCTTGGTCCCTTTTTGATCTTCCCTCCTCAGCCCCTGCCCTAATGGTGGCAGAACCATCAGGGCTACTGTGATGCTGAGCTGAGCAGGACCCTCGGGTCCAGAGATGTCACATCGCTCCTGATGCGATGTGGTCACCAGATGCCAAAAGAGCTGCTGGATACGCTGGGACATCTGGTGCCTCTTACTGCTGGTTTATGTGTTATATACTCAGAGCATATATATGTAAGGTCTAGAGGAAGCTGGGCTGGTGGAGCCTGGAGCAAAGGAGGCTCAGGGGAGACCTTCTGGCTCTCCACAGCTCCCTGAAATTCAGG
>WTSP01008176.1:0-29201 GCA_025331215.1 Actenoides lindsayi
ATCATTAATAGAAACAAAAAGGGGGGGGGGGGGGGGGGGGGGGGAGGGGGGAGAGGAGAGTGTGCGCGGCTGCTCATGAGTTAAACGTAAGTCTCTGACTGTCCTGAACAAAGCGACCGTCCCCTTGGGAAGGGTGACGTCTCTCCAGTAACGTGATTCTTCGGAAGCAGAAACGTGTAAACGCTATAAAACGCGGCGGCGCGGCAGACAGCTCAGAGCGTGCAGCGAGACGAAGCTCTCCTCTTCTTCCTCTTCCACCTCCTCCTCTGCCGCCGCCCCGGCAGCCGCGCAGTCCGGCAGCCGCGCAGCGGGGCAGGGCGCAGGCCCCCAGCAGCGCAGCGCTCCGCTCAGCTCCGCGCCCGCCCAGCCAGCCCCACCGACGGACTCGCGGCTCCGTGAGTAACTTTCCCTCCGCCAGAGCGGCAACTTCCCCGCAGATGAGAAGGGTGTCCCCGTGTCCCGTCCGTGTCCTCCCCCGTCCCTTGCAGGGAAGGCGCCCTGGCCGTCGGGTCGCCGAGAGCGGGTCTCACCGCCCAGGGCAGCCGGGGAGGGACCCTTCCTTTTTACCGCTTAAAAACCACATGTATTTTTAAGGTTTCTAAGCCCCAGGCGCCGCTGCCAAGGGTCGTCTTCGGGGATGCCGCTGTCGGCGGCGTTTCTCGGGGCCAGGGCTGGGGTCGGGGCCGGCGTTGGGATCGGCGTCGGGGCCGGGACGGTGGCTCCGCGTCCTGAGGAGAAGCCCCGGTGCCCCGGTCGTTGCGGGCGTATCGCTCGGTGTGTGACGGCTGCGCTCTTCCCTCCGCAGGTGGCGGCCATGGAGCACCGCGGCGCCTCCCCGCTCCTCCTCGCCCTCGCCCTCCTCAGCGCTCTCTGCTGGCGAGCGCGGGCGCTGCCCCCTCGGGGCGCCGCCTTCCCCCCGGTCCCACGGTAAGAGCCGCGCCCCGCTCTGCTCCGCTCCCTGTGCCCCGTGCCCTGCTCTGCTCCGCTCCTCTCTCTCCTCGCCCTGCCGGCCCGCCTGGGGAGGCGGCGAGGTCAAGGGGCTGTGACAAGCGCCAGTCTTCCACTGTGCCCTTCCAACAGGCACATGGCGCGGCGCTCCCTTTTGGGGTTCTTGCTCGGGGACTGGCGGTTGCGCGTCTCTGCGCCGAGACTTCAGCCAAGCTCCGCAGATCCCCGTCGAACCTGACCTTTTAAAACACACCCCCCCTCCCCCCCACACACGGACATGCAGACACTTTCCGAGGCACGAGCAGCAGTGGTGCCCCAAAAACCCAATAGCGGTGACGACTGTGTATGTGGATGGCGTAGAGGATGTGTGCTCAGGGATGTGATGTATGTCCATAAAAACTAACTCATTTTTTCTTGTGGGACAGCTCCTGTATCTGCAAGGTTCAGCTAAGTGGAGGAATCTTTTAAAAAGCAGACACATACATAGGCAAAATTGAACATAATAAAAATTCCTAAATCATAAATGAGGGGAAGTGGTCCATGTAGACTGATGCATAGTTTTTGTATTGCTGCGTACTTTGAATTGTTGAAGTTGTTATTAATTTTCTAATTAAATGAAATTAGATAGCAGAAAGGTGCATTTTACATTTAGGTAAGAGGAACATAAAGTGTAAAATGACCAATGAAAGATGATATAGAAAACAGTATAGTAACCAATTTTCAAAAGGTGTGACTTAAGTTGGTTTGTTTTATACAGCTTTACTTTTTTCACCAGACAGAAGTCTTACATGTCTCAGATATACAAGTAGTACTAATACTTATAATGACTGTAAAACTACAAGAACACTAATTCATACTAGTTTTAGTATGTGATTTTTGCACATCACACACAGGAAGTGATGGGAGCCTATTGTCTGCCACAGAATGTAAGAACACATCTGATGCCAAACTACTGCTATGCAGTCAGATTGCCCTTGATAAAATATGACACATCATAAGAAACAGCAGTTTACAAAAATGTGAAGCAACTGTAAATTGGTTTATACAGAGCAATTGCCATGTTTTAAAATATTAAATGTGAAACTTTTTTAATTTGCAACTAGCACACGAATTTAAACTTGAGAGAATAAAAACTTGTAAAAATACGTGGCTGCACCTCATATTTAGTTTGAAGTTCTTGAGGGTGTATTTACTTTCTTTAGAGAAAGCCTAAGAACTGCATTTCATGCTGCATTTCAATGAACATTTTAAGTTTTAATTGGAAGGTAAGTACTTCACAGGAACTGTTTTTGCATGGGTGGAGGTTGGTAATTCCGTTCATTGCTTATATAAAATTTAGTTGTTATGGAAAGCTTCATGATTGTCACTTGAACTGTAACATTTCCGTATGTTACACACTGTTCACTGGAATAAGTTGTGTGCTATGACAACATCTATCTACATGTATAAGTTGTGTGCTATGACAACACGTATCTAGAAAATACGCATTAAAGAGAAGGTTTTGTTGTGTTGATTACTCTGTCACAGAGCATGGATTATACATGAAAGTTATTTTTATTTTATCCATGCTACTTTAAAATGCCTTACAGATTAAAGTAGGTAAATGTACATTCTGACACAAAACAGAATGTAAGCTGCAGTGCTGCGTTCCATGTCCTCAGCTAACTGTACTTTACATGGTTTCCTTCAACAGACTGGGAAACAGAATGCCATTTGATGGAGCCAGTGAACCTGACCATGCCCATGGGTCTTTAAAGTCTGAATCAGACATTTTGCAGAACACGCTACCTGAAAATGAGAAATTCTATTTTGATCTGTCCAGAATTATTGATAGGTGAGTTTGTTTATTATCGTAAATACAAATCATGGTGCACTACTTGAATTATGCCAAAAGATTGGTCACATTCTCAAGATGAGAAATAGGAAAGAAAGAACTGATTACAGAAAAAACCTACATGGCCTCAGGTTGAATACTGGTAGCAGTAGGAATGTCTGCAGAAATGTTGATTGCGTTGCCATTCCAGCATTATGAATTAATTCACTTCCCAGGAAGGGCTGAAAAGTTTATTGTGAAAATCCGGAAGTTGTGTTATGAAATTAGCTTAATTGAATATGTACAATAGATAAGGAAAGCTTGTTTACAAAGTGAACATTATCAAAATTATATGAACCCAGGTTGTATTGTAGAGTTTATTTATTGTCCATTTCAGAAATGCAAGGCATGCTGATGGAATTTTCACCACTGTCTACAGCCATCTTTTGGCTAAACTTGCTGTGAAGAGATATCTGCATTCGCTTATTAGAAAACGAGTTAGGTGAGGTGACACTTACATTAGGTAGAGTTTTTTCTTAGCTGGCTTCATTGGCAGTTTTTTACCATTCTGTACCTAAGTTCGCATTTTTGTGATATAGAAATAATGAAAGAGAAACTGATATAATTATGGGGGAGCTGAAAATCATATATATCAACTTAGTGGTGTTTGTTACTATACGAATACGTTACTATTTATTTCTGATACAGCTGTGAGGGGTAGAGCAACAGACACTGCACATAGTACTGATAAGAAATACTAACAATATTATAATGATTGTTACACCAATTTGCTATTTTTTTCCTCTGGTAGTGCTTTTACTATCTTGGCAGATGAATGGCAAAAGCAAATACAAAATGATTGCTCAGTACTTACATAACAACAAGGAAATGCTCAGTGGAATTAAGAAATGATTGGTTTACAGTGAAAACAAAAGGGAATTTTTCCTACTGTAGAACATGCTGCCAGATATTTGGAATATCTGTATTTGGAATATCTGTATTGTAGAAGGATTTGAAAAAGAATGAGGCAAATCTGTACACAAGGGTTCTGTATACAAATTCCAGACTGGAACATTCATTAACTAATGGTTGCAGGGAAGGATCACTATATACTCCCTTTGCTTTCATATCCCTAAGAGGCAGCTACAGGGCACTCTTGGAACAGAATAGTAGAATACTTTGCTCTGACCCAGTATGACAGTTCTTTTGAGTCCCTACTTCATATCCTCAATAGCTGATTGAAAACTAGGTCCTGCATTTATGTCAATACTGCCTTTGTTCCAGAACATGTAGTACCAGTTTCCATACAGTATAAACTAACATAGATTGTTTAAAGCAGAACGCACTGAGGCTTCCCAAGATCATGCACAAAAAATAAGCCTCCATGTCTGTATTTCACAAGGTGTCGTTTTTCTCCTGATAGCCCCTTAAAACAAGCAGTTGTAGCTATGTATGTGATGCTACACTCCTACTTTCCTCAGAGGCAGGCTCCATCCTCACTGCACTGAGTTCCATATGAACAGTGACCAGGGCCTTTAAGAGCCTACTGTGACTTAAACCAGTCTGCACTTTGGCATTATACTAAAATATATTTAAGCAAATGACAGAAATCAAAATAAAGGCAGTTCATTAGAAAGAGTAACCTGAGCTATGAGAAGAAATAGGAGGGAGTAGTGAAATCTGCACTCAGTCGTTTGATCCTGCAGTATTTCTGGGACAGGGACTCTAGAAAACATTGCACATGGATCTTAATTGCATGGACCATGGCAAAGTTGAGCAGGTGAAAGAAATCAGTGGAAGGTGCGCCTAAAAATGCTGGATGTCAATCCTTAGAAATTGATCCTTACTACTAAAATACATAGCAAGCAATAGAAGCAGTGCCTTCTTTTCAACAGAGGAGAAATCCAAAGTCATAGTTGGAAATGAAAGCTGAAATGAAAATTCAATTTTATTTGGCTAATCAACATCATAAAATTTGTTTCACTCATTTAATGGTATCTTCTTTTAAATGGATATCTCTAATAATTTTTCCTTTCTAATTGTATTGCCAGTTCTCAGGACAGTCCTGTCAAACGCCACTCTGATGCTGTCTTCACTGACAACTACAGCCGCTTTCGAAAGCAAATGGCTGTGAAGAAATACTTAAACTCAGTTTTAACTGGAAAAAGAAGGTACTAAAGACAGCAAATATATATTGTTTCCATACTTGTATGATATAAAGACAGAAAAGATTTATACCCATGTATGTATACAGAGAGAATAAACAAAAAGCAGTGAGCATTAATGACTTTATAATGTAGTTTATAAGATGTTTTTCAAATACAGACAGTGTTTTCTTCCACACTAGAACAGACACTACAATCAGATTAAAATAAAAGAATAATGAGGAGACAGCATCTGGCAATTTAAAGAAGTTTCTGAGAGATTCTTAAAACGGTTTGATTTATAAAAAAGCCTCTTAAGGAAAAATCCACACACCTGGGGAACATAAACAACAATTTTATAGAGAAAATGCACTCTTTGTTGAAAATTTGCTTTTAAATAAACACATTACATGAAAATTTAGAAGCCCCAGAAAGAACTATATATGCTAATTAATGTGAGATGTGCCAGCATATGTTTTTGTAGAGCTTATATTCTGCTTGTGTATGTGCTCATTTAGATAATTGCTTTTAAATATCATGTTTCTTCACCCATTAAACATGCTATGTCATGTGATTGATAAGACTTTGTTGTAAGTGTAACAAAAGTTGCAATAGCTACAGTTAGAGAAAGGCTTTGCTTGCTTGTTTGTATTTCTTGTGAGAGCAATAAAACTTGTTTCTGATCCACAACAGCCAGGAAGAGCTAAACCCTGCTAAACTTCGAGATGAAGCAGAACTTGTTGAACCTTCCTTTTCAGAAAACTATGATTCTGTAGATGAGCTGCTGAGCCACCTCCCACTGGTAAACTCAGATTTTCTTTCCTCTTGCTGTTACTTGACTTGACCCATAAAATGAGATTAATCCTACATGAAGTGTAGCCTATCAGAAAAGCAGAATAATCTAGGAAAGAACCATGTTCCATGAAATGCTCTATGTTTCTGTAGGGATAGTGTCTGAATAGAATAATAATTTTAATAACAATAATTGTTATCCCATGATTGCTATTATTGAAAATTCCTAATTAAATGGCACTGTTAATAATATACGTAACTCACTTGGGTGTTCCAACTTTGTGCACTGCAGCATAAAACTAGAATTGACTCATTTTTCATAACAAAGATTATTATTTCTTCAGAAAACAAACTCAAGGATATTTCTTTTAATTACAAAAAAAAAAAAAAAGGAGAAAAAGCCACAGAAGATGGGAGTTGTCCCTAGAACTAAGAGGATTGTCAACAAGAACTCTGAGTGTTAAGAAAGCACTTGACTCCAATCTAAGGTGTGCTGAAGAGGGATTGTCTGACACACAAATATTGCAGTTGCTGTTTTTGATTTTGCTACTACTGTTTTTCTAGAATCATTCACAAATATGTTTCTTTGGTTTACTGGAATGTAAACCTGTCTATATCACAGCGCTTGCAGGGACATAAAACTGAAAGGGCAACATAGGAGTGGATCCAGCTTGACATTCTCAAAAGCATGTTATGAAATTGATGATAGGATGGCTTTTGACATTCATCTGTGTCTCAACTATAAGTAAGAAAAAAGAAAAAAGGTTGCTTTTGAAGATAACTTTTTTTGATTATTATTTTTGGGTGTTTGTATGGGGTAGATAAAAGAAAAGCCATTTCCCCAAACTGTTGTTTCCTTCTAAGACTGAAAGGAAAATTTTCTTTTCCATAAATATAGCAGATCCTCTAAAGCTCCCAGTGATTAGAAAGGACATAGAGTTCTTACTTCTCAAGGAACAAAACAATTTGTGAGTGATGACATTCAGGAAAGAAATGTTCATTCTAGACATTTCAAAAATATCTGCTTCTCGACTTTACACCTTCTAAAACTTCTGACATTGACTTGAAGTGAGAGAGAATACGTGCTGCAGTGGGTTGTGTCTTCCTGGAAATATTTTCAATCCTTTCTTTTTTATGGCCTGTACTAATGATCCAGATCTCCCTACAGGTGAATTGCTTGCTCACTATTGACTGTTACTGGTCATTTTTTCGCAGTGCCCTGTTTCTGATGTAGTGTCTATCAAGCAATCAGTATTCATGTATCCATTCAAGGATACAGTTGTTTTCAAAGTGAGCTGTTCTGTGCTGTAGGCCAACGTGCAGTAACATTTTTGCCTAATCTTTCAACCTATTTTTCCTCATCCTACAGCCTTGCCGCTGTCTGTAACACCCATCAAGCTCCTGTGAATAGCTCCATCTCATTTAATTGCTTTATGTCAAGAATTACTTCTTGTTACTTGTCTGGTTTTATATACCTTATGATGCAACTGTTTATGAAAATTACTCTTACTATGTAATTTTCCTTTGCTTTTCAGGACCTCTGAAGGACACCTGGTAAAGTCTATGACAAGAACAAGCTATTTTTGAGTTCCACATAGTATTTCAAAGAGATGACTTTAGTCATCAAACCAGAACAAATATGTTGTGAAGTGAAAGTTGTCATATATTTGTTTCTTATGTAATAAAAGTTGATATTTACATTGTAAATATTACTCTAGAGTTCTCTACTGAAAGCTGTACATATGAATGCCAGTTTAACTCATGAGAAGTCTGTGAGTCCATATGCTGTAAATCCCTTACTTCAATAAATTCATTTGAAAATGACTGTGCAGCTGAAAAGAGCCCATCATTACTAATTAATTGGCTTACTTAGGTGTGGTACAACCTCACATAAGCCTGAATGATAATGGGGATACATTTCCAGATAGCTTCATAAAGAAGTGTAAAAACATGAAGAAAAGAAAATGCAAAATGTGCAAAACTGCATTACAAAGATCTCTGAAGGTTACTGCCGTGCAAAAGGGAATGCTTTTCTAGCAGTTTACTAAGCAAGTAAATAAAATGAAAAAGCATAAAAAATTATTTGACCTCTGACAGTGTATTTCCTTCCTGTTCATATTTTTAACAATATACAAAATCTATTAAGAACAGAAATGTATCCTTTATTTTCAGTTGTGTTTTGGATGCTCTGGGGTTGACAAAGCACATGAAGACTGCTATCCCTTGATTTGTTTGCTGCCTAAAGTCACCAGTTATTCAACATTTAAATGTCTGTAGCTTTGATGATGAAATGATTCCTTATATATAAAATATATCTGAAGACACTTTACTATTTTTTCAGAATGAATGTAATTTACAGAATATGCAGACAATAAATCATTTTATTATCATGGCAAACTATTACTGGTTTGAATCAGTGCTACAGGTACCTGCAACAGTAGAGATACCAGTAAATGTCTCTACTACAGTAATAAATACTATATTTTAACTGAGATATACAGTGTTCTATTGGAAAGACAAGCAAATCAACCTCCAGTCCCGATTTCTTTAGCTTTATATCATTTTAGCTTAGTATGGAACAGGAAATTTGTAGCTGATTCACTGCTGCTGTGAATCACAATCTGGTTGTATTTTATTAAAATTGTAGATTTAAACAATTGGATCATTTTCTAAAGAATGAATTACTGTTGTAAGGGCTGAGGAAACTGTGGTATTGCATGCACATGTGAAACGCATGTTCATGCATAATACTAGCAATAACACTCCTGTGACTCCCCTCCCACTTCTTAGAAGGAGATGAAATTTTAAGTAGAAAAACTTATCAGACCTACTTACAAGTTCAGTTCAGAATTCCAAGTATATTTATATATATGCACACACAGACAGTGATAAAACTGATTTACAACTTTCATTTACAAGTTTACTGGTCTCATTTAGAAGGAAGCTTCAAACATGATAAAACTGAGATTTATGGAGACTAGTTCTCATAAATATGTAGCCTTCTGTTTTTCAATTTTTTTGAATATTGGCAACTGCATGTCAAAAGAAAACCAGCTTGCACAGATCAGATGCTATTATTGCTATTTCTTGTCAGAATTTATTTTAGCCTAAGCCAATGAATGGTTCACAAAAGTTAGATGGAATTTTTGAGTCTTCTGTTGAAAAGTGGTCTTCTAATGGTGGTCCACTTTCAATTCCTATCTTGTTATGAAAATTTGAGTGCAAAAGTGGCTTTGGAAATACTTGAAAGATACTAACAGACTGATGCTATAGAACTTAGACGGAAATTTTCTTCAGTGCAGTTTCAGTTTTGTTAGTATTTCTGTGATAAGTAATCCAAAACAAACAAAAACACCACACACACACAAACACACACAAAACCAAACCAAGAACCAACCAACCAACCAACCAAAAAAAAAAGCAAAAAAAACCCCAGAAGCAAAGCTGCATATGTGCTTCATACACAGAAATATTTAAGTATACATAGTGTTCATCACTCTAACAAAAATTGGAGTGATCAAAATTTTGACTTCACAATTCCACAATTATTTTTTTTTTCAGAATTTGCCTTTTTAAAATTTGTTTCCAGTTTACAAATAAGTTTCTGTTGGTAGAGCTTGTGTTCCATGTCCAATGTTTAACCTCCTTAGTATTTTTTCTCCACAGAAAACTGCAGAATCTTAGAACACGTATTCGCTTTCTTAAAATGGAGATGGAGTGGGTTACAGAAAAAAAGGTGTTCTTATTATGAAATAATATATACATATAAAATACCAAATTAATACCTTCATTGTAATAACTAAAATAATATTCTGATAGCTTCATCAGAAGGTTAGCAAATAGAGACAGTCTAAAAGACATGCTGAAAGGAGAGAATCTAACCTCCAGAATAGTATTTATAATAATAGTTTATAACAATATTTTATAATAATATATATTCCCCCTGTACTTAGCAGTGGTGAAGCCTCACCTTGAGAACTGTATGCAGTTCTGGGCCCTGCACTTCCAGAAGGATATTGAGGTGCTGGACTGGGTCCAGAGGAGAGTGACAAGACTGGTGAAGGGACTGGAGGGAAAGTTTTATGAGGAGAGGCTGAGGGAACTGGAGTTGTTCAGCCTGGAGAAGAGGAGATTCAGGGGAGACCTCATCACTCTCTACAGGTGGGGACTGGACTCTTCTCCCAGGCAACCAGTGACAGGACGAGAGGACATGGCCTGAAGCTGTTCCATGGGAGGTTTAGGTTAGATATTAGGAAGCACTTCCTTACAGAAAGAGTCATTAAACACTGGAATGGAATGCCCAGGGAGGTGGTGGAGTCGCCATCCTTCGTGGTGTTTAAGGAAAGATTGCATGTGGCACTTAGTGATGTGATCTAGCTGGTGTTGTGGTGTTAGGTCTCAGGCTGGACTTGATGATCTCGGAGGTCTATTCCAGCCTTAATGATAATATACCAGACTTTGTGTTTAAGGATGGATTTAACTTGTCATAACAATTTTTGGCATTCTGTAGGAGATACAAGGCACAATTAATACACTGAGACTAGTTAATTGTGAAGGATGTAACATTGTTCACCTCAATTCCATGGCCAAATTGTTATGGTAAGGTTAAATGATAACAATTGAAGAGAAAATTGCAACATTTCACTGAATGAGACAGATTCTTAGTCTCTCAATGAGTCTTGACACATGTCACCAATCTTAAAACCCATCTGCAAAATGTTGTAAGAGTGGAATCAGTGTCACATTAATTATGAGAATGAAAGGGGTATCTCCAAAGACACTGTCAAGAGGACTTCTAGGAGGAAAACAAATATCTGGGAGATTTAGAAGAGTATCACCAAGAGAATGTAACCACTCAGGAGAAAGGAATAAAATTGTGAAGGGTTATTGGAGTATATGTTAAAGAAGCATCTCACAGTATTTCTCTAGAATTTAACTTCTAACACAGGGAAGGAATAACTGTGATAGTAGAACTCGTTATTTTTTGTTTTATTGATTGGGGTTGGCTTTTTGGACCTACTTCATGGACCAACACTGGAAGGGGATATTTTCCGGTTCTGAGTCCACAGAGAAGAACTATATGCTTGTGCTTATCTTTACAATTATTTAGCCACTGAAGAGCAACCCTCAGAATAGTGTATGAAATCATGAGAATTAAGAAGTTGACAAAACATTTTAAAATTGCAGAAAATAAAACCACATAAATAATCAATAAAAGCATAACAGCTCCTCTGATAGTTCAAATGGGTTCGAAGGTCTATGAGTATTTGTTTCACCTGAAAGTCTGAGATGAGACAAAATTTCTGTTTAAAAATATGAAAGTGAATAACTTGGATCCAAAGCATAGATATAACTTCATGTAGAGGAATATTGAACTCTCCCCAGAGACAGACCTTTTGTGAGGAGATATATGTATATGTGAACAACTTGTTTGCATGTAAGGCATTAGGGAAAGGTAAATGGAAAATGCTGTCCATTGCCTCCTGGGATACTACCTATGCTTTCCATTACCTCTTTTATTCTTCCTTATTTTCTCTCTTCCTCCTTCACCTACCACAAGCATCCTCAGTATTAGTTAATAGTCTCAACTTTGGCTTGATAAGCTAGTGTATGCACGTGTTTTTTTGAGAGAAACAATACCTCAGTTAAATTTATGGTGCAGCAAATAATAGCTACCAGCCTTGGTTATGGAAATGAGTATTTCAGAGACTGGCAAAACCAGATTTGCAGGAGCAACCTGTCCTGCTCACAGACAGCCTCTGACTTCCCACTGGAGATTTTGCATTTGGTTTGTGACAGGCACAGAAAGTTGACCCTTCCTTGGATCCATCAGACTGTGTGGCCTCCTGGAGATCATGCTGGCTTGGGCAACTACAATATTTTGTACTTTTCTTTTTTGCTTTAGAACAGTCATAGACAAATCACTTGCCAGGTTGACAAGCTAGTTTAGGATTGAAGGTAGGAAATTAGTCTCCATTCTTTTACATCAGTCTTTAAAAAAGACAGAAGAGTAATTTGATGTATCTTCTGCTTCTGAAGTAAACAAACAGGAAAAGTTTTACTTCAGTTTTATAAGCAGATACATACAGGCCACTTATTAGGGAGGGGAAAAAACAGCTTTCCCTTGTAAAGATTATGTATTTTTAATAACTTAACTGATCAACATTTGTAAATAAAAATATGACTGATTATTCAAAGATTAAGCTGAAAGTGACAGAAATCATAATGGTACAATGAAAAAGATAATTCTTTTATCTAAATATCAACATTGTAATGGTGAAACAGTATTTTCAATAGAGCATGTTTTTGGGAGAAAATGGAGTTTTTTTCAATAATAAGGAGAAAAAAAGGAGAAAAAAAGATCTCGTCCTTCCCCACTGAGTTTAATTATTATTAATTATTTAATACTAGGTAGGGTTTTGCATAGAATAATATGTCTAAAAGTGTGTACATGAGGTTGGTGCATAAGATCTGTTTTCTGGATGTTTTCTGGAACTGTTCTGGATTTTTAGAAGCCCTATTTCACATTTCAATGATACCACAGTGTCTAAATACTCAAGTTATTTCCTATTTATTTATTTATTTATTTATTTCCATGGGTTGTAAATTCTTTTAGCATGTTGATGATATTGCTTAATAGTTGTGATTTCAGAATTTGCTCTTATCCAACACATATCCTCTTTTTGGCAATGGAGGGGAAAGCAGAAGATAAGCTAAAACCAGTCACCGTCTCCTATTGTTAAGTGAAATGGATCAGTGAAGACCTTTCTACTGAGGAAATGTACACAGAGTAGCAATTTTTGCCAGTAGCATATGAAATAGCCAGGTTATTGACTGAGTAGGACAAAGACTGAATGATCTCTAGTTTTGCTTGTGAAATTGTCTGATAGTGTTGCCACTTGGCAGAATGGTAGAAGGTGTCATGTTCTTGTTCATCAGCTTTTCGAGAGAGAAGAAATCATTTATATGGACGCTGGATGACTCCTAGTTTTTTGCTTATTTTATCTACTGTTGAACTGCTTTTTACTGGAAGTGGTCACAAGTATGTTTGACACATGCCTTATCACCATTTGTTGCTATTCTAATGCAGCTTTTAATCTTTGTCTTTCAGACAATCCCTCTTCCCATAATCACAGCTAGAACATCTGCACACTGTTTTAAGCAAGCAATTTTGCCTCTTTTTAGGGAGTGTAGAAAGCAAACTGCTGTATTCCAGAAAGACTCTTCATGACAAAGCTAGAGATTTATAATTTATGCAAAAAGAATGAATCTTCGTTAAAAGGTAAGATGAGTTTGACAAATTCTAGATTTGGTGCCAATGGTTTCAGTCCTGTCTGGTGATTACTTACAGAGCTGTACATTGTGCTCAGCATTACAAAACTGGCGCCAGAGCTCCAGTCTTGAGAAGTGAAACATGTAGTAGAAACATGTAGTAAGAACATGTAGTAAAAAACCACATGTAGTAAAAAAAGAAGAAACTGGTAAATGTTGAGATAGAGTAGGTGAAGACCGTGTTTTCAAAAAAGTGTCTGGTGTTAAATCTAGTTTATATATGTTTTTGTTTCTTTTGTATTTAAGACTCATGCTGTGAGAAGCCTTCTCTTGCTGTCAGAGGACTTCACATCATGCAAATCCATTCACTAACTTAACAAAGTTCATCAGGCATTCAGACGGGTTGTTTGTCCCCTAGTTGTGCTGCTGCACAGCAGCTTCTGGATCTGATGGCTGTACTCTTTGGGAATCTTCTTTTAACTGGCAGCCTAAATGTTTGACAGACACCTTAGCAACCATTTATTACCATCCTAATGTCCTCATTGTAAGAGTACCATTACTTTTCTCAGGGAGCTGTGTTCCTAGATGAATTTACAGACTGCATTTCCCACCCAGCCTTTGCTTTGTGAGGCTGAAGAAACAAAATTTTTCTTGTCTCAACTTGTAAATGGCTCTCCATTTCTGAGACTGTGCTGGGGCTCCAAGTCCAGTGGGTTCATGTTCTAGAGTGAGTTTAACACTCCTAAATTACAGTTTACCAGATGCAGCTTCACCTTCAAAATTGCCAAATGACTCAGAATATCTCTTTTTTATTGCAGTCATTTTGGAAAAGTGGCTAGTGATTTTGAGGGTGTCTGTTTTGAGGGCCTTGAAAGAGCTGATTTTTCAGTCTGGATAATGTTTTTGTTGCTTCTCAAACATCTCTGAGTTTCCAAAAGCTAATGAAGCAGAATCACCAAGCACTTGAAACATGATACTTTTTGGGGGAAGTAGGGGAGGAGCCAGTCAATTCAGTCTAAAATGCTTATAAAGGAAAACTGGATTCTTAGACAGATACCCAGGTTGTTGGATAGTTTCACCTAGATCTCTGAATGCCTGTATTTTTAAATCCTATTTCCTTAATTCTGCAGCTGATGGAGATAACGAATGCACCCTTCACACTGCCCTTCTGTCACCTGTAATACTGGACAGATGAAAACAGCAACAGCACCCATGATCCTTTTCAGGTTTTTGCCAACCTAAATAAGAGGAAATGGAGGTCAGTTCACAGCAAAGCCTTAGGACTTGCTCTGTGAGTAAAGAGTGGTGTAGATTACATACTGGCCAGCCACCAGCATTAATTCTTCAAAAGGAAGAAGGAAGAGAGCCATACAAGCACTCATGTGTGTATTTATCTCATGTATATTAAAATATTATGCTGAAGTGTAGTACCAGTGATGATGAGGGTCTAAGGGTCTCCTTTCATCCATAGCTAAAGGATTACAACAGGGATTACCTTCTGGATCATTAGTCCACTGCTCTGCAGGAATAAAGAAATCCAGCTGAGTGGACTACTTGGGTCATTGCTCTTTGATTTATGATTCATTCTCTGTTCAGTACAGGTGAGAATACAAGTGCTTAATGTACCCTACTTTCATAGAGAAGGGGCTTGATTCTGTAAAGATCAAAATTAATTGGGCATTGCATGTTCTGTAACTTTCAGGCTCCATTTAAATATATTTTGCTAAAGAATGGCTAATTCAAAATTTAATTTCCCTGGCCTTAGACCAGTTGAATAGCTTTTGCACATTTACAATATTCTGAAGGGTTCTGGAACCATATATGAGATAATTAGGTTGCTTTTCAATGATGGAACAAACAGAACTTCACCTGGTAAAGTCAGAATGACATTTCAATGGGACTTTTTCTTGGCTCTTCGTTATCAATATGTTTGCAGGATCTGATTAATAAATAAGTGCCTGACCAATAGATAATTTATCTCTGTAATAAGGACTAAACCATATAAATGTTCCATTTTGTATTTCTAATTACATTACCACGTAACAATTCCCTGAGAGAAATCAGTCAGAAATTCTGCTTCAAAGACATACTGTGTTTTACACTAATTTTATGTTTGCTGAATGATAAACTTCAGTGTAAAAAGCACATGCTACATAATTACAATGCATACAGATTATTCAATTATTTTCTATTAAAAATTGAATAAATCGGTGAAGAAGAACCTCTCATGCACCAGCTTTACTCTGTAGCTGAAATTGTAGACCACCATGGAAAAGATTGTGGTTTCAAGGACTTCTACCCTGGCTCTAATAAAATTCAAAGTACATTTTAGGCTTTTGGAATCTAGGATGTTTGATTGCACTGTGTATGAGCTGTGCATTGATGAAGAAGCTCTGGGAGGCTCAGGATCTACAGTCTTCCAAATTCAGTCCATGACATACATACAGTTTAAAGAGCTTTCTTTTTAGCTAGGTCTGCACTGGTTGGAGACTTCTTTATGATGTGGATTTCCCTGAAAATTCATTGTTACTTTAGGCTTCTTTCTATTACTAGACATAAACAAAGGTATTTTAAAGATTATCTCATTGTAATTTATCTGAATAAAATCACGGTACAAGTGTGACCCTTCAAGAAAGAGAAAACTTTGTGGAGTATTCCTTGTGGGAGAATCTGCTGATGAAAAAAATAAGAGCAATCTAAGTCCTTAGCTATTTTTAAATCAGATTTGATACTTAATTTAAGAATTGTTAATAATTTATATATTTTTTCCACTTTCTACATTATCATCTTCAGAAATAGAGACTTGGCCAGGTCCTGAGATTTTCAGCTCAAATGCTGAAAAAAGTTTCTGGTTTTTAATGCTTAGATGCACTGGATACACACTACAAACACCTTGAAGCAATTACCCATGTGTGACATAATAGGAAAACTTAATTCATTATTTTATCTTTGGTTGCTGAGTTGTTTCTTCTATTACAGATTTTCAGAAATGTATTGATTAAAGAATTTCATTCAGACAATAATTTTAAGTAAATTAAACAAATATTAAGTTGCCAAGGTCTACTTGTCTAGCTATCATTTTCCCTTGGTATTCTGCAGCTACAAGCTTAAATTGGAACATATTGCTAATATTTTGCACAGGGAAACAAAATCAAATAAAAGTAAATACTAAAAAAAGCTTACGCTCTATCTGTACTTGGTAGTGGTAGAAAGTTTTAAGATGAACCATTCAAACACACATAGAAAAATTTATTTAGACTTTTTAAAGCTGGTTGCATTCTTTTTTCAGTCTTGTTTCCCTTTTTATTAGTATTGACTGCCAGCAAAAAAGAACTCCAAGAAAATGGATTTTGAAGAGTGTCTCAAATATCTTAGTTTGCTTAGGAGACAATTTGTTCAATAAATGAACCATTCCATTCATATCCAGTCTAGAATATATTTGGAGAATGTGTTGCAAGAAGGTATTTTCCAGATACATCATTATCTTTCTACTTTGATGAAGGACCCAGCACATCTATTACTTCTCTGAATTATTGTGACTTACAGGAGTAAACTGAATTCACAGCCTGTCAAAGGCATGTGATACTTCTCTGATGATGAACAACTGTTACCCCTTCTTCAGTCATACAGTTAATGTACCCACATATTGGATGGAGGACATGTCATAAATAATTGTGTGGAGGTACATATAATTATTAAGAAGATTATTATTTCATGTGTTATCTGACATTTCATATTCCTGGTTAAATTTCTTTTAGTGATAGAGAGTGTAAAAAGATTTCCTTAATCCTATAGACATAAGTAGCTGTGCCTATAACTGTATGATGTAATCAAAAGCACTACTTGTGTATTTGTTCATAGTTTTATATTAAGCACACAATGTATATCTATTAAAAAAAGAGTAGCTCTGTGAATCAGATTTTTATTTGTATTTATTTTTCTTTTAAATACAAATTCAAAACAAAAGAACAGCTTAAAGTTAATATAATTTCCTCTCATATTTTCCATAATTTTCTTACATAATTTCTTTCCTTTCCTTTTTATTCCATCTGAGATAAACACATAGAAAAATAAAAGCTATTTTAACAAAAAGGGTAATGCTTGTGGAAGACAAATTTGTGTGAATTAACAAATAATAAATTGAGGTAAGAAATTAGAGAAAATTTCTTGCTACTAAATAGCTGAATTTCCGGAAGCATGTTACAAATTGAATTGTAAACTGGTACTTCATATACTCAGTACATTTATGAATTTGGTGATTTGATGTGGTTTTTGTATGATAGCAAGGAGTAAGTGTTGGACATCCAATAGATCTGAGTGCTATATTCCAATTCAACACTTAAAAGAGTCACATATCAGCAAATAGTAAAGCTTTTCATTATGGATGTCTGTTATTTGGAAATCTCTGAGTTTCATTTTGGCTGTTCTGTTGTGTAGTTTTAGATGGTTGAAAATATTGCAGCTGCATTGATTTTACTTTTCTAAAAAAATCACTAAATGCAGAAAGGTAGAGAATAATCAATGTTTCAAGTCACAAAGTACTTCCAAAGAAAGTGAAATCTCATACAAATAAAAATATCGCTCAAAACTAAGGAAGCCTGCATATTTAGGTAGAAAAATGGAACATGTATTACTATTTTCAGTGTTGCATGATATATCAAATACCATTGGGAAAAAGTGCTTTGCTGCATGTCTATTTAGTTGCTCAATGTATGTAACAACACACATGTATATTCTTACATGTACTTGCATACATAGCTGTTTTTCTAATTCTTGACAGATCTTGGACTTTCCAGTTGAAATTACAATAAGATAAAACCCTTGCAGCATAACACATAAACAGGGTTAATCTAAACTTTGTTTCCTGCTACCTTCAGGTTCACTATATCATTGGAGTTCACCTTTCACTACTCTTAGAAAATTCCTTATAAAGAATTGTATTTTTTTTCCTGACTTTTTTATTTTTGGGTTCCACAGAGAGGAATGTGACAATAGAGGTATAGATTCTCTGTAGACTTCATGAGTCCTTATAAGGTCATAGCTGTTGACAAGAAAGGCTATATGAATGGCTCTTTAGATCTACAAAACCTGAATACATATCCTGATCACATATGCTATTGTTCTTGTGAACCCCAAAAAAGTTCTTAGGAAACAGAGATATATATGAAGGTGGAATAGACCACTGTTTTTCTAGGCAAGCCAAAGAAAGGCCCTTATAAAGAGAAAAACTGAATGGAATGCTGTTAAAGACAATGAAAAATACTGTGTATCAGGATTCAAATGTGTCATTTTGATATGCTGAGTCTCATGTAGAGTGTTATTCATGAATCATTTGCTAAATAATTATATTGAATTAGTATATTAAAGAAAACAGGTATCAGTTTTAACCACACATTCTACTTCTAATTATATTCCTATTTGCATAGCACAACTCCATTGCAATCACATCATATATAAATAATACATTGCACCAAGTAACGCCTATAAACTTGAAGTTTATGTTATAATATGACATGGTGTGAGAAAAATAATATACAAATATTATTTAGTGAGAGCAGTCATGGTGTTACATTAATTGAAGTCTGTTTGATGGAGCTCTCAGAGAGTTTCAATACATTTAATAGGAAAGAAAAGACTTATCAGATGAGTCAGTCATCTCAAATTATTTCTCATTTACAATAGTTTATGATTTAGGACATATTAATTAGTTTAGAATGAAAATTCCTGCCTAAGAGCTAGTTGTTACACACAGCCTCTGGCTGTGCTGAAGTTCACAATAAGTCCCTACCACAAGATAAGAAATTATTCTGCATCTAAAATGGCCTCTTGACCTAAAGAAAGATCCCAACCACGTCTTTCTGGGATGATTCACATGCATAATTCAGAGGGTATTAGTTGTACTGGTTTCCATAGTCCTCAAGGGATAGGAAAGAAATAGAGAAATTAAGAGAAGAAATGTAATTAATGAGCAATGAGGACTGATAAAAAGGTAGGTCTGATTGCAGCAAGCACCTGGGAAATCTATTAAGATCACAATTAGCTTGTTATTTCACCTGATCTGGAAGAGTTCAACTTATTATAATGGCATTCCTGGACAAGACATGATTTTACAGATGGTTTTATTACTTTAAATGTCAGGTTAAGCACCCAGACTAAATTAAAAAAAATCCAAATGCCCTTTCCTCAGGTGTTTTCTCAAATTCAATTCCTACTGAATCTGAATCTTTTCAGAGCTCTCCAGTATGAGCTAGTATAAAAATGCCACTCAACCACGCATGCAGATGCCTCCTCTCCTGCTTGGCAGGGATCTTCTTAGCAGACGGGCCAAGGATAAATATCACCATGGCATTCCCGCAGGAACATAGCATTAGTGTGCATTACAAGAGTTTAATGGAGACTGACTCAAATCACAAGGACTGCTTGCCTCCTCTGAGATCCTAAAGTACAAGAGTTGTACTCTTTCAAGGTACAGAATAAATTACTACAACTCAGTTTGCACATATATCATCATCTAGTCCATGATAATTCTTTGCAGAAACAGCTTTTATTGGTTAATCTCATGTACTAAAATTCCATAGCAAGAATTTTTTTCTGAAAGTTTATTTGGAGCGTGGAACATGGAAAAAAATAATTTAAAAAGTATGGAGCAGCATGTGATAGATTCAGTTTTTTGCATTTTACAACCTTCTCTATATTTCTTACATTTAAGGTTATGCCCAGAGAAAAGTAGAAGGTCTACTTTCATTTTCTGAATCCTCTATTTAAACCTTTAGCTCCATCTGAGAGCTTCCCATTAGAAGATCAATGATCTTTATATCTTGCGAAGACCAATTGAGGAACATATTTCAGTTCTATAGAAAATATATCTACTTTTGCCTCAGTCAGCCTAGAGAGAAGGTGAATTAACAAAGCAAAGAAGATACATTCATTTTCCCTTTCAACACAGAGCATAAAATACAAAGGAAACATAATATTCTCAATGAAAATCTTTGCTCTAAAGGTTAAAATATGATGAAACTGAATTACATTGATGATATTTTCCTTCAATAATTGAATGCATCAATGATTCTTGCCAACTATAGTAATTTATTCAGATTTCCACTTTTATTTAGTATGTAATACAAATGTGTTCTTACCTGCACCAGCATACAGGAAAAGGAACTACAGAAAAAAAATTCAATCAAGAAGGTAACAGAAAAAAATCACTCCAAGCCTTCTACTTGACATCTGGCTCAGCACTGGAAAGGAAATAAACATGTATTATAGACATTTGGCTAAATAAAGCTACAACTACAGCTGTTATAAAAATGCTGTGGAGATGTCTTTGAAAATTGTCAGATCCCTGTGGCCAGAATCCAGGAATTTTGTATTCTTACAAAATGCGCTTACACGATCCCAAAAGTTTCTTAGCTATTTCTGGTTCATACTTTAAGAAAAGCTTGAGTCTGAATGCTCTTCCATTTAAAGTGTAACAGTTGACCTATTAAAAGGTATAATTTCTCCTTACAAACCTGTCTTCTTTTACTTCCTCAGTCTGTTTTGGTTTCAACAGCTCTGCCATCAAGATTCTACAGATGAGTTAATCAATGTGGCATGTTGTCAAGATTTAAAATTAAACATTTGGAAGATGCCTGTGGGGCAAACCTGAGATATTTACTTAGCTGAACTTCTATTAAGTAGGACCATGAACTTACAGAACAAAATACAGAGTTTAATGTTCTTTAAGCTGGACAGCTATGGAAAGTCTACAGATAAATTTTTCCCTTTCAGGTATCACACAACTGTAATTCAAAATATATTTTATCACAGTAACTTCACTTGTTCATATTCCTAGAAGGGTATGATGGTTCTGAATACTGTTCTACTATCTGAATACATTTTTAGCTCAGCAGATGCTAAAAATGCAGGTTGTTGATGGACAGTGTTAATTGGTAAGTACTTGTAAAGAATAGAGAGGGAAAAAAAAGATTCCATGAGCTGCCTAATAAAACTGCATTTGCTTCTTGATGTGAGGGGGATTAAATAAGCAATTGCGGTAATGAAGGTGTCAGATGACTTAGAGAGAAATCATGACTTTTACTGTTTACAGTCTATCAAAACCAACTGTTTCCAACTGATTAGTTTTCTTTCCAACTGTTGTCTTGCCACAGGAGACTTCCTAGCACTCATTCTATTTTTTTCTTCTCCTTTTCTCAGCACATTATTGCAATCAAAACTTTAGTAGTTCAGGTTTATGCTAGTTTAACACTAATGATTTCACAGGAATTATACCTGAAACTGCAGTCATACAACAGAGAGCTAAGCATAGCATAGACAAACTTTGAATTTATACTATATGCATTTATATGGTTAGAAGTAAATGTGTTAAATGCTTGGCATAGCTTCCACAGCTTCAGGATTTTTGATCTAATCCATCCCTTATAAAGCCTGAAATATTTTTTTATTAGTCTTACTTTAAAAATTACAGATATCAAGTGACTGATGGAAGGTTTCATCTCCTTTTCCTATAGCTTTATACAGTTTTGTGGGTTTTTTTTTCCAGGGCACAGCAACAAATTACAGTGAAAACAGTCCAATTTTAAAGGACACAACACTAATATATACCCTTGAAATATAGAGCATGTATGTCTTTCTGGTGCTTCAAATACAAAATGGAGTTGTAGACATACAATTGGATTCAGCTTTTTAATGCATCGTCATCTGGAGAAGGAATCATGACACTTTATACCTCTCCAAATCTGTCCCATAGTTTGAATAAGTAAATTTAAAATGTAAAAAACACAATTACATTATTCATAACTAATTGTTTTTACACATTCAGCATGCTACTCATGTTTACACTGTAAGAGGAAGGTATATTAAAAAGTTAAAGAACAAATAGGAGCATCATTATTGATAGCTGAACTCGGATTTGATATGGGAAATCTGTGTCAGTTTCAGTTGGGAAAATGGAATGTATTTTAATACATTGAAATATATTTCTTCTCTCTTGGGTTCATAAGAACTGAGATAAAGTTAGGTGTATAAAATCCTCCCATAATTTAGATTCGATAGAGATTTTTTTGTGTATATGGAGGGTGGAGTTTTTGTGTTTTAATATGAAGATGTTTATTACCTTAGTATAAAAATATCCTTCCATTCATAGAATCATAAAATCATGAAATTATAGAATGGTTTGGGTTGGAAGGGATCTTTAAAGATCATCTAGTTCAACTGACCCTGCCTATTTACGCTTAGAGTAAAAGGTTTCATAAGGTTATTCTTCTACTTACTTATAAAATGGAGAATGGCTTGGATATGGTAGGTCTCTATACCACAGCAAAACCCTGAAGAGGTGTTACTGTATCATCTTACATAAATTGTAAGATATGCAAAAATATTTTGCTCTGAGTCTTGTTCAGATATAACAAAACTCCAAAATAGTCTGTTGTAATCCTATTTCAAATCATTAGACCTGCATTTTGTAACTGTACATCCTCTATTATCTTCTCTGTCATGAGCTGGACTTACACAGAAAACCTAGAAGCACTATTTGCATGGAGATAAGATTTCCCTCTAAGTGTTACCTGGTAGTCATTAACAGTATGGAACTGAATCTTATTAAACTTTACACAATAGGTATTGTTAATTCCAGTTGCCAGAAAACAATGTAAGAAGCTATCACCTCAAAGCATGAGAGATTTTTCTTGAAAAAAATCTGTTTATCAGAATGTTGGCTGAGTATATCATATATATAGGCATATGAAAAAAAGAAATTAATTACGATGTATAATGTATCTTAATCACAAATCAGTGAGCCTTATTTCACGGAAGACAAAACTGCAATTTGATGCCTTCAAAAGAGAAGAAATCTCAATCAAACACTATTGTTTCTGGTGACTGGTGACACTTAGCACAAAAGATTAGTGAGCTTGATGTAAACTGGTTGTTACATTGATCGCACATTACGAGGAGATGTGCTCATTGCCGGGACAGGAACAGTGGCGTGGATAAGCCATCTATTATGGACCCTGTCGGGACTGAGTGTCTATAGCATTACTAATGGCCTATCCTCAGCAGTATAGGATCTCAACAACCTGTAAACCTGGTGAGTGTGTTTGGCAGGTTGTGTTTTTTTTTATTTTCTACAGATACTTACATATACTTTTGAAAAACAGGAAAGTGTATTACAGCAACAAAATCAGGACACAGAGGCAGTCTGGGTTAGACATACAATAAATCCATATTTCCTAAGTCCTTCTCTAACACCTTCACTATATATACGCCTCACCATTAGCTCTATAACCCAAAAACATGGCAGATCATATTAGTAATAATAATCATTGTGTTGACTTTATCACAGTTATATTAGCTGATAAGAATGATAAATAAAAATACTGCTAGATTCTCAGGAAAAAAAAAAAGTTCTATTTAAAAGATTGACATCTGTTTCAGGAAAGGCCAAAGTATACTCATAAGTCAACTGGAGATCCTGAACAATGACAGCCTGAGTCATTGAGAAGAAGCTGTGTTGAGGAAGCTGCAGAGCAGCTGGGTCCTTCGCTGGAGGAGGATGGAGAAGGGCAGCAGATGCAGAGATTCACCTGAACACAGGAGGCCATGGATGCTGCTGCTGTCCCCACAAGTGTGTTGGAGCTATTTTCTTTTCAGCTCTCTGAGGTCAGTGTTATAAGCGTGATGACTCCCAGGTGGCTCGTAATGTCAGGATAGTTGATCATCATGCTCCATTATCTCAGTAGAACCCTCTTTTTCCTGAATGCCACCAACAGTGGTGTGCCGTTTTATTATGGCACATAAAGTGCCAATCGGATTTTTTTCTGCCAGAGGTTTAACATTTACTTTGAGTGTCATATGCTGAATGACTGATAATATTAATTAAAAACAAACAAGGAAATTATCAATAGACACTGAAAGTCTGATGCAAGATGATGCTTTTGCTGAAAATAAGCTAAAATAAATGGTGTCTTACATTTTCCATTGTAATAGGAAAAAACAAGGAAGAGACTAGATATAGTAAGAGTAAAATATTTGAAGTTTAAATTGATCAACAGTAAGAATAATTGTATACATATATAGTATAGAATCGTTATCTATTACCTGTATAGATATGCATATAAATATATACATATGTTTATGCAATATGGGAAGTAAAAGTAAAATGAATAAATATTATATAAAATCTTATGTAAGCATTCAAAAGACTAATCATAAGGCAGTTAATACTGGTTGAAACAGGCAAGTACTGCTGGCACATACTGAGCTCCTTGTATTAATTCACTGTTTTTTAAATTTAGGCCTAAGTCCCAAAACCTCACTGATATCTGATCCAGAAAGTATGTGTAAGGTGGTAGTCATTAGAAAAGAAAAAAAGAAAAAAGTAAAAAAAAAAGACATTTGTACTTTTTCCTGACCCTGAAGAAACTGAAATACACCTAAAGTAGTAAATCAAAGTTTTACATTTTCTCAGATGTCTTTAAGTTCTGCTGCTGGAAGAGTCCAGAAGCCCCCTGACTCACAACATATGTGATGCTTATGCCTCACCAATACCCACAGAATATATGTGCTGCTGCATATTCCATCTTGGTCTCTTGAACCGGGGCTATTCTCTGAGCTCATCTACACATTAGCATCCTAGTTTTCTTCCTACATCCCCAAGAAGTGGTGGAATTCCCCCTTTGCCAACAACATAGAGGTGTGAGCACTTAGGGGTCCTCAGCTACTGCCAGAGTAGATTCAAGCTCAGCTTTATAGTAAATCATGTTAACCAGAGGGGTATGTGTTTAGGCAATGGCCAAGGAAAAGGAGTATTCCTGAGCCCTCCTGTTGAAAACATATTGTTATAAACAGGCTAACAAAAGCTTCATGATGCCAGAAAACCAGCAAAAATTAATGAGGATGGGAGCACCATGGATTCTGACTACTGCTACAAAGACTTGATATTTATTTCATGTGTTCTGAATTAAAATACAAACTCATTCAGTTTTGTAAGAAAGGGAATTGTACAGACATCAATATTCTGAAATAAGAAAAATAAAGAAAATAAATCCTGATAGTCTTCAGAGAAGTGTTCTATCCCTTGAGATATCCCCTTGTATTGGGGTGGCCTGTGTCATGGTTTAGGGTGAGGTTGACCCCTTAGACCTATAACAGACACTCTCTGTTAACCTCCCTCCCTCCCCAGAGGGGAATGGGAAGGGAATAAGCGAGAGAGACTTAGTGATCAGAAAAGGAAACTAGAACAGCTTTAATGAAAATAATAATAATAATAACGGAACATATACAAATATATACAAAACCAGTATCAAACCAAATGCCCCTGATGGTAATTACATCACCGTCGCCACTGATGTTGTGAAGCAGGCACCGAGGGAGTCCCAGACTGGACCCCGCAGCAGATGGGAGCTATGTTCAGGAGCTGGATTCTGGTACCAGATTCAGGAACACACAGATTGGGATGGAAGACAGAATACATGGAGTCCTCCTTGGATGCTCCGAGGAAGGAACCAAAAGAGGACCTGAGCCAAGCCAAGCAAAGCTGGCAAAGTGGGCCAAGAGGGAAGAAGAGCCACAGGCCCTCCAGATCCCTCAGCTTTATACCAAATAGGACATATATGGGATTGAATACCTCGTTGGTCAGTTTGGGGTCACCTGTCCTGTCCACTCCTCCCCGCAGGCGCAGCCTTTCACTTTTCTGCACCACCCAATGTGGTACACAAGATCCAGCAGTGGCCTTGGTCTGCACACCAATCCTTGGTAGTAGCTCTAAACACTGGGTGTTACCACTGGTAGAAGCAGACACTGTCTGTGAGAACAGGCTGCTAACTTAAGAAAATGTAGTTAGTTAGAAGAACTGAGCTGAAAAGTAGAATCACTGAACAAAATTAGTTCTGTTCTCAAACCAGGACAGCCTCGATTAGGAAATGCCTTGGTCAGCACACGCAGATTTTGCAGATGCTCTTGAGAGTCCTGCTGTGTACAGGGAGCACTGACACTCACTGCCAGCAAGTTTTGGACAGCCATTTCCATGTAAATGTGCTGGAAGCCTTGTGTTTGTAAACCAAAGAGCAACAGTGGAGACAGAAGTCTTTCAATACCCATCCAGCAGCATGCTTCCCACAGGAAAGCTTTATTTAAAGCATGACATTAGTTTTCTTTCCATGACCACTTGTAACTCTAACACTTCTGCTGAAAGATTATTAAGAGTGAGGATTCAGCACTCCATTGGGTAGTCATTAGATGACAATGATTTTTGGCCAATCTGGATATGAGTCAGTCTCAAACTGTGAATTCAAGGGAAACTGCATTTTAAATCTGGAAGTAGTGAAAACTGTACTGAACAGCCCTGCTGAGAAAGTAGTAAGAAGGCCTTAATTGACATGAGGTTTTGTGAGAAGCATGAAATTCACTTTTCATAAAATTTGCCTGTGTGGGAGTTGGACTTTTTTTTTGGTCACCATCTCAGTGATGAATAATATGTTACTTATTAAAAAGAAAATCTCTGACGACTATTGAGATCTCTGAAAGGAACAGATGCCTTTTATCAGAACTGGTTTAGACATGATACGTAAAAATAGAGTGGGAAAAAAAATCTTCAGTCAAAAACTCTTTTCCTAGTCAGGTACAGGTATAAAACCATGTTATCTGACATGTAAACTGCTAACAGAAGACATAAAATTCTATAAAGTATTAATCTCATTATTATTAACCTTTTGGATAGTCACTGATATTACAGTGCATAGGTAAGGATCTCAGAACACTTCAAAGATATTAATTAAAGCTCATCCACAACACTCCTGGGAAGCAGAGCTGGAATCATTAAAATTATCTGACAGAGGAGGAACTAAGAAGTACAGAATACAAGTGACATATCTAACATCCCACAAAGCCAGAAAATAAATGCAATATCCCCAGTTGTCAATTCTTTGTTGTAGTTGCTGGGAACCAGCCTTTTACATTTAAAACATATTTAAATATCAAAAATGTCCACTGAAAAATCCAGCCCCCTTACTGATTCAACTAGAGCTACAAGCAAACAGGTCCTGCAGAGCAATACATGGTGTCAACACAACAGAGAGGCATCTAATAACCCAGCTTCACTCCTCTAGCTGGAACAAAAGATAAAAATAAGCTGCAAAATGCTGATTCCTCAAAGTCAACGGCTGCAGCATGACTTGAAATGCAAGGCATCATCCACTTATTGAAATACTGAATTTAGCAACTAATCCATAAGGATAGTACATTCAGTGCTCGTACACTCAGTGTACGTTAAAAGAATATGGACTGCTTCCCATGTCTAAAGATGACTTGCAACTGTTTCAGAAAACACCTGACATTGATAAAATCTGAGCAGAATGTATTGTGCAGTCATCTAATCGAAGCTCACTGGATTAAAATACGAAGTGTACATAATATTCACAATGAAAAATGAAATTCATCAAAGCTAAGTTCTGGGTATTTCAGTTTCCTTGAAGAACCTACATATTCTTGTTTATGTTTTCTGTTCAAAATGACACTTTTAATAAATTAGGTTTAAATACCTGCAATTAGAAACAATTTAGAAGTCTACTAGAAATGTCATTTCAAACTAAAATCAGATTTACACGATTTCATAATGGTATTAGTCTTTATTTTGATTTATAAAGTCTTATATAAAGTCTTTATTTTAATTTACTTAATTGTTGTGTTTTAAATGAGATTTTTTTTTTTTATGATACACCACACACAAAGAGTTACACAGCTTTTCAGTCTTTTAGAACTATTTTTTAACACACATTTTTCATAAATTGTTTTTTTTTATAATGCTTCTAAAAAATACTTACTTTTCAAGTTTAGAGACTTCTACAGAAAAGTCTTATGAGAAGCAGCTGAGGGAACTGGGGCTATTTAGTCTGAAGAAAAGGAGGCTGAGAGGAGACCTCATCACTCTCTACAACTTACCTGAAAGGAGGTTGTAAGAGGTGGATGCCAGTCTCTTTTCCCAAATAACAAGTAATAGGATGAGAGGAAATGGCCTCAAGTTGCATCAGGGGAGGTTTAGGTTGGACATTAAAATTTTTTTCACTGAAAGTGTTGTCAAGCACTAGAACAGGCTGCCCAGGTAAGTGGTTGACTCACCACGCTGGCTGTCTTTAGAAGTTTTGTAGATATGGTGCTTAGTGACATGATTTAGCAGTGGACACGTAGAGTAGGATTAATGATTAAACTCAGTGATCTTGAAGGTCTTTTCCAACCTAGATGATTCTATCATTCCATGATTCTATGAAATGCCAATGTATCTTTTTTGTATGGTCAGAAAAATCAGTTAGGAATATAAGTCTTTTAATGATTATTTCTGTGCTAATATTTTGTGGTCAAACATGTAAATGGTTTCTAAACATCTGATGAATGTTGACTTTCTAATAACTAAAGAAAACCACTTTACAGCTTTCTTCAGTAAAGTCGTTTCCAGCAAACTATAGGGTTTCATAGACAAGGGAGAAGAAACATTAAAAGATTATGAGTAATACTGAAAAAAAGAATAGAAGTTTGTGAGTTATTTAGAAAGCACACCTGCATTACTAAAAGAGTAGAACACAACACAGTATCTATGCATGCTAATGTAAAGAAATAAGCAGATGCTAGATTTTCCATTTTCTTTCTGTAAGCCAGTGTAGTCCCTCCTAATGAGTGCATTGGGTATACAAGCTCCTGTAATGTGGAAATCGCACACTTCTTTTAACTCTCCCCTCAGTTTTCTCCCTGGTTTTGGTTTATAAAGAAAAAAGTAATATTCTCCATAGTATGGTCAACTGACCAAAGCTAGAACAAGCTTAAGAAGACAGCAAATGTTAACTCATTCATCTGAGAGAGCTACAAAGATGTAAACAAATTATATTTGAAATCATCATAATAGATTATCAGTGAATTATCTTTTGTCATAATTCTACAGCAAATAACTCAGACACATTTCGTATAACATAAGATACTATCAAGCCAACTTTCACAGTAGCAAACACCCGAAATCATATGAAGTGCAAATTACTTTGTAAAACACCACAGTGATGATTTCAGATCAATGCTTACTGTTACTTCATTCCTTCATCGATGTATAGCTGAGCCTCATAACAGTAGCTTTCCCTTATTTGACTCTGAGACAATAAGTAAACAAAGAAATCATTGTCACAGTTTAGGGTCAGGGCAGCCCCTTAGACCTGTAACAGACGCTCTCTGTTAACCCCCCTCCCTCCCCAAAG
>WTSP01008176.1:36826-76582 GCA_025331215.1 Actenoides lindsayi
AAGAAAGAAAGAAAGAAAGAAAGAAAGAAAGAAAGAAAGAAAGAAAGAAAGAAAGAAAGAAAGAAAGAAAGAAAGACCAAAGGAAATAGTTTGACAAAAAGCAGAATTCATCAGATAATATGAGCAGCCATATGAGGTGGAAAAGCCATGTACCTAACCAGATATTTGCACAAGAATGTCAGTAAAGGTACTCTGGTTTAAAAAAGATGAATGTGTTCGGCAGATAGACTAGGCACTGATGCTGTACACAGTCTGGTACAATGGGAAATGTCCCTCCCGTGCACCTTGCTGAAAAGACATTCTGGCTGGCATGGTGCTGGTGAGTTGAACCTCCTTTAGATGCCTGCTCATTTCCCAGGGCCTGCAGGCAGACAGCTGGCATGAGTTATTAAGAATAGCAGGTTTTATTTTCATTTCAGAGTGATGATTGTGTCTCTCTGTGGTTATGAATGAATCTTGTGACTACACCACCTCCAGGTTCGATTGTCACAAAGTTTCCTATGAGACATTCACTAGCGATCTCCTGCTGATACACAGCTGCCCACAACTGAGTTACATTTCCAGACTGGCATAAAACACCTTCATGAGAATATCAGTTAGGCTACACTTCATCCTTTGCTTCCTCTGACTGCTTAGACACCCACAAGATGGAGAACATGGGATCTTTACATTGCAAATAGTTTTGAAAGGCAAGACTTTCTGAGGATAGAATAGACATTTTTAACAACAAATATGCCATTTTCTCTTATCCTATCTGTGCAGCCTACATGTATGCCATACCATAGACTAGAGAATAGAATGGGTCTTGTTTTGAGCTAGAAGACCTAGAAGAGATGCATTTACTGCACCCCCATCTGGGGTTGCTGATTGAATTTGCACCCCCCTCAGCTTAATCCTTTCATGGAAATGACAAAGGCAAAGAATAGCACAGGGATTTTTTTGTTGTTGTCTAAACTGGAAAAGATACCTTAAAAACCTTTGTATTAGACTTACCATGCTATTGCAGTGACCAATAATAGACAAAGAAGGAACAGAGCTGGTGCTTGAACCCTTGCATCTATATTCAGAAGAGGTTGTCACATATAATGTGACAAATTAGGTAACAGTCATGTCTCTTATCATCAGAGAATTAAACTGACTCATGGTATCCACTTATTTCCTTGGGAGTTCTTCTAGAAGTCAACCTCAGTCTCATCACTCAATTACTTGTGCATTTTATATAGTCTTCACTGAGAGACTTACTTCTGTTCCAATAGCATATTAAAGCTATTCTACACTACTTAAGGTCTACTTTCTGCTCTATGATAATATCACTTCAATCATTCTGGGAAAGGTTAGTTGTATAATTATAAACAGTTGAAAGATAAAGAAAACATTGGTCCAGAAAATATTTTTGAGGCAAATTTTGTCTCTCCAAACTACTTCTATTTCTACCTTATAGAAATTTCTACATTTTCTTCATGAATCACGAGGTAAAGTGGTTAGAAAATGTAACATATTTTCCAAAGATGTAAATGGAAATAGATGCAATATTAGTAAAAAGTCAACCGAAAACAGAAAGATCTTTAAAATCACAGCCACACTTGACTGAACAGTTACAAGTGTCATTTTAGTCACCCTAAAGCTTCTTATTTCAAAGCTGCAAAATAGATGTATTGACAGTTGCACAGGAATGAACTTTAGAGATACATAAAGGCAGCAGAGTTCAACCAAACTGAATAAATGTTATTCAAATGCCAGAGGCTCATGAGGAAGTGCAAGAAATTCAGGTGTTGCTGCTGTTCCTGAGACAAAGAATTAACAAGACTCTAGATGCCGTGCCTTGAAATCAGAGCAAAGGAATTCCAAGCATTATCTTGTCCCAGGAAAGGAAGAAAAGAGGTCAGTGATGGCCAACTTCACCACTACTGCCCCATGGGGAACCTCTGCAAAGTCTTAGTTAGAAAGGGGAAGTCTACAAAGTGTCTTCAAGTCTTGCCTGTCACAGTCAAAAAAAGTGGTTGCTACTACTAATTATTATTATAAATTCTTTGTTCTTTTTCTTTACCTTCTGTGTTACTTATCAGATTTGTGATAAAGTCACCATGGAAGGCAATATTATAACAACACATAGCAAACGTTTGTGTTTAAGTATGGATTTGTGTGTTACAGATATATCTATATATGTGTGTGTGTATATATATATATATGAGGTAAAATAAAGAGGGAATTTCTTTGGCAACCCTTCCACTTTGGGATGTGCAGACTACTGCAATTGAGGTTAAATCACAGGAATTTCTCATAGGGAAAATGCTGTTATAAAATGCCAGTTTCTACATTTTATTTGGCCGTGTGTTCCCAGCTGTGCTAATGAGAGCCTTTAGCCCATGTGCCTGTGTTTTAACTCAATTTCCATTAAGTCATTGCAGTTCTTCTTATGGTCCTACAGCAGAAATTTGTGGAAGTGTTCACTTAGATTTCAAAATGCCCTAATTTCTCAGCCAGAGCCTTTTTAAGAGGAAATAATCTTTTTATTTTTCTAAACATTTAGTTAACTGTCCATGACTTGACTTAAGATGTCTTGCAATTATCAAGAGCCACACAAGAGCAGGTAAGTGCTTCTTCAGGTGTTGTCAGTAAGTGAGTGAAGGGTGGCTGGAATGTTAACTGGAAGCTGTTCTCTTCTTTTGAGTCAATTTTTTATTAACTAGTGACACTGTTTTTCACTCTTCAATAGTGATGTTCTACCACTGAAAATGCTTCTCTGCTGACTGACCTGTAGGAAACAGTTGCTATGTGAGCATTTTACAGGATGATATCAGTTTGATGCAGAAAAAAATTTGGAAGTTAGTTAGTTTAAGCACACCCCAAATAGTTGTTACATCATAATGATGTGAAGAGTCTACTCCAAGCTGTATGAGTATCCTGACCTTCAGAAAAAAACATGCCAAACGTGAATTTTATACTGTCCAGTTCAGAAAGTGACTCCTATAACCACTATGAGAATGGCAGATCCTACTCATGTGTAGAAATGATACCTTGGGTTGTTGTTTCCTTGATCATCCAGGCGATGTCACATGAGGATGTGAATGCTTTAGTAGGCAGGAAGGTCTGCTTCTGTAACGTAAAATTAAACAAGATTTTTTTAAACAATTTTTGTAAATGAGATAACATAATTGCAGCAGACCAATACAAGATTGGTTTTCAGATCAAAAGGTTAAGGAAAGTTTCACCTATGTCAGCAATTGCAAGAGAACTAAAGTCAAAAGTGTTAGGTGAAAGGGAAAGGCCCTTTCCTGTTAAAAAGGCTCTGTCTGGGAAATTATGGCATTTTCAAATCAAAATGAAGAATATGTTTGGAACTATAAGATTAATAAAATTTGTTCTAGCTTCAATGTGTAAATGTATCTGAGGCTTGTAGCGTTTCTTCATCCCTCAATGTCCTCCAGAGATACTCCTTCTCAAGGGTGTCTTTATGGGAGGATAGAATTAATCCTCTTTGTTATTTACACTGTTCGCACTACTTGTGTTTTCCATTCTTATAACACATTTTTCCCTCAAATCATCATATCCATCTGTCTGTACTTGAACAATGACATATTATACGCTAGTTTTAGGAGCTGCCCATTTCATACAATGAACGTATTTGAGAAAAGTTACACATTCAGTAATTTCTACCCTTGTTTAAAAGAAGTTGTTAGTGCCCTTTTAGTAGGGCACATATCAAGTTTAGTAAAATTTCTGCTGTTGACCAACACTTCAGGAATATTGTCCCACTATTTACTTCTTGTTTATACAGACTGAGGATCTGGAAGTAGAATTCAGTGTGAAGGATTCACACTGAAAAAGCACGGGCCATTGACTTGTGAAAATGCCTAACCAAAATAGCTTTATTAAAATACCAGAATCTCTTTTATAATTTCTTCCTAGTGAAGAAAAATATAAAAGACCAGTTTATTTACACAATAAATTAAACCAGTAATAAACAGAAATACTTGCCAGCCATCTAGGGCCTAAGACAATGCTCCTTTAAGTATTTCAGTGAATCACAAGAGATATATTCTCATACAACTAATGTTCTGATGACACATTAATGGGAATGTTGTAAGCATCTTCAGAGAGCTCACAGATAAAAGAGGTATCTTTAAAGATATATAGAAACACAAAAGCTGCAAACATTAGATTTTCTTGGAATATTGAGATAGTTTTTCATACTTAATATAAAGTTGTAAATAATTCCTGATGTCTCTAGCAAGTGAAATAAATTTGATAAATTTGTAAATAGATAAAACTTGAGACCACTGTGCTGTTCCATTAACACGAGGGGAAAGATCACCAGTGTGCACCAGGTAAAGTGTTAGAAAGATCACGAAAAATGACAGTGCAATATGAACATTTATAGACAATTGTAAGTATAATTAATACAACCTCAGAAGGTAAAGAGCTGTACCGTGGGTCTATAGCTAAGTTATATCTGTACCAGTGCTGTTGGAGGGTAAATTCTGTTGGATTTTTTTAGTGTTTTTATGGATAAACGTAAACTTTTACCCCCTGCAATGCCTGGTATTAGAGATATAAATTATAGCAGTATATACTTAATATTAATCTATTTAATGTAAAATAACATTGTAAATAATTTCTCCTTCTGAAAACATTGAAAAGTTACAAAGATCCTAAAAAATGGTTAAAACATCAGATAATAAGCCAGATATTATCATAGAATAGTTCTTCTGAAATGTGATTTTTCAACATGTATTTTAGGTATACCAGGTAACCAGGAAATCAGCCTTATTTAGAGTAGAGTGGACAATCTCAACTCATTGGTATTAACTCAAAATAATGTCATTTTTTTTCTTTCCATACTATGTTTGAAAAGTACTTACTTATTTCTATGAAATTTTAATAGTAATAATATATTATTATTATCATCCTGTTAACTAAGTTCAATTTCTTATTTCTTTCTAATATTCCTTCAATTTCTTTCCTGAACTCCTGTGAACATTGCAAGAATTTTTTATGCGATTTTCTCCTTAATAGCAATGAGATTGTCTTAATTAGTTTCAGAATAGTCTGTCTTTTCAAAACTTTCTCTAAAAGTATTACTTCTAGAAATCCAAACCAGATAATTATCTTTCACATTTTCTTATAAATTGTTTGAAAATTTATGATGGAAACTATTGTGAAAATTCCATGAGATTTCCTAGGAGTAAATTCAGATTTTTGTATGGTGAAGGAAAGAAAGTAAAACCAGAAGAACTGCAAGTATTCTAGAAGAGTATAAATAAAACATATTTGCTTTGTGAACATGTTGACTTGCTGTAAAAGTTCAAGAAATTTTTAACATAGGAATAATATCTGGCTATAATTTTTAGTGAGAAAACACTCGATTAGTCCATTCAAGCCTTTTGAAACATGCATTTTTCTCTGTCATTTTGGTTCCATTCTACACCAAAATTTAACATGGAATTACAATAAAAGCAGCAGCATAAGAAAGCAGAATATTATTTTAACACAAGTGCATAAATTTAAGGTCAGTCCAGACAGAGAAAGGAATGATTTCCAGAAGAAAATACGTGTCCTGTCTCAGTAAAAATCCCACTTAATGGAATTTAGGGGTTGAGGTTCTCAGCAGAATGGGTGGGAACAGATGAGAGAGATGTGGAGGGAGCAATGTTGGTGCAGTGCCATGCTTCCCTTAGCATGCCTTTTGCAGCCCCAGTGTCCCTGGAGCTGGATGCTCTGTGGCTTGCTGAAACTTAACCTTAACCCTAAACCTAATGGGATTTTGAGGTGGTGAATTATCTGGCCAGTATCTGTGCAATGTCACTTATCTTTGAGAGGTCGTTGTGACCATTGAAAGAGGGGAATCCGTGATTAATGAAATAAAGAAATTGTTACATCCATTAAAAACAAAAATGAAAAAAAAATATTAAAAGGACAGTCCACAGAACTAAAAGTTTGTCAGTCTTGGAAGATCATGGAATGAAACATTTTGGAAGCCATTTCTGTGCACAAAACACACAACTGAGTGATTGGTCTGTGTCTGAGGTTCAACAAGGTCAAGCGCTGCATCCAGCACTTCAATTGCAAGAACTCCACCTACCACAGGCTTGGGGAAGAAAGGCTGGAAAGCTTCCTGACAGAAAAAGGACCTTGGAGATGTTGGTTGACATCTGTCTGAACATGAACCAGCAGTGTGCCCAGGTGGCCAAGAAGGCCAACAGCGTCCTGGCTTCTATCAGAAATAGTGTGGCCAGCAGGACTTGGGAAGTCGTTGCTCTTCTGTACTTCGTACTGGTGAGACCATACCTTAAATACTGTGTTTCATTTTGGGCACCTCACTACAAGAAGAACATTTTGATGTTGGAGCATGTCCAAAGAAAGGCAACCAAGCTGGTGAAGGGTTCAGAGAACAAGTCTTATGAGAAGCAGCTGAGGGAACTGCTTTTTAGCCTGGAAAAATGGAGGTTCTCAGGAGACCTTATCATGTTCTACAACTACCTGAAAGGAGGTTTCAGCAAGGTGAGTGTCAGTCTCTTCTCCCAAGTAACAAGCAATAGGACAAGAGAAAATGGCCTCTGGTTGTGCCAGAGGAGGTTTAGGTTGGGTATTAGGAGAAATCTCTTCATCGAAAGAGTTGTAAAGTGCTTGAACAAGCTGCCTAGGGAACTGATAGAGTCCCCATCCCTGTAGGTATTTAAAAGAGGTGTAGTTGTGGTGCTTAGGCACATGGTTCAGTGGTGACCTGGCAGTGCTGGGTTAATGGTTGATGTTAATGATCTTAAAGTTCTCTTCCAACCTGAATGATTCTATGAGTCTATGATTAGGTACAGGCAGCATGGATTATGCCTGACAAACCTGACTGTCTTTCATGATAAAATTCTTGGATTTGTGGACAAGGGGAATACAGGGAATATAATTAACTTTGACTTTTGTTTTCAACATCATCACGTACAATACTTTTATATCCAAGATAAGATATTCTGTCCTGGATGATTGGACAATTAGATATGTAAAAAAAATGGTTGGATGACTGGTCTGAGAAGCTACCGCCTGAGTCAGTAACAAGTGGAGCTCTGCAGGGTTTGACTTTGTGTCCTATGCTTTTTAACAACTTCTTTATCATTGAGTTGAAGGAGACTATAGATTGCACATTATCAAGACTATAGACAACACTGAGGGGACCAATTGATACACTTAAGGGCAGAGTTGCCTCCTCTGGGCACCTAGACAGTTTGTAGGAATGGGCAGATAAGAACACTATGAAATTCAACAAGGACAAACCCAAAATCCTTCACCTGGGATGGTTGAGTCCTCTGCAACAATGTAGACTAGCGCTTGACTAGGGGAGCAGCTTTGCTGAAAAGGCCCTAGGTTGTTAGCAGACAGGGAGATGAGCATAAGCCAGCAATGTGCCGTGACAGCAAAGCAGGCCAACAAGATCCTGGTCTGTATGACCCGAATAACTAGGAGGCAGACCAAAGTAATCATCTCCCTTAACTTAACACTTCTTAAATTGTATCAACAGTATCACATTCCATTTTGGACTCCCCAGTATAGGAAAAACATGAATAAATTGGAGTGGCTTTAGTGAAGGGCCGCTAAGATGGTCAGGGTTTGGAGCACTGACCGTTTGAACAGAAGCTGAGAAACCAGGGCTGGTTGAGCCTTGGGCAAAGATGGTACCAAGAGAACTTAATAGGAGTTCCCCAGCACCTCTGGGAAGGTCAGCAAGAAGATGGAGATGGGTTCTTCTAAGCAAGGCGTAGTGGGAGGATGAAACAATGGGCAAAAGCTGAAACGAAAAGTTCAGAGTATATGAAAAAAAACCCTTTTCCCATAACGACAGTGAAGTACTGGACCAGGTTGCCTGAAATATTTTGCTGACTCTGTCCTTTGAGATTTTCAAGATCCCACTGGATAAAGCCCTGAATAACTTAGTTTGACCTTACAACTGACCTTACTCTGAGCAGACCTCCTGAGATCGCTTTCAGATTGAATTTTCCTGTGATCCTGAAACTCCTCTTGGTTTTAGAGAACAACAGCAGAGTTCACCAGCTGCTGGGCAGAATCTGTTCTATATCTAAAATTCTGTGATAGATGGGACAAAAAGAATTTAATAGCCTTAGCTAAATATTAGAACCCTAAGTCATGTTATTCTTTTGTTTTTTGTTTTAAATTTATCCTCAGAATAATTTTTATCTCAGGAGAGAAAAGAAGAAAGACCACGCTAATGACCTTTATGTTTTGAAAGAGGTGAGGAAAAAGTTATTAAACTACAGCCAGGTAAAGCTCTTTGCACAGCCAGACAGGGAAATATTTGCAGAGGCTGCAAGGTGGGCTTTGGGCAGGAAATGGTTTGGATTTATAAAAGTGGAAAAGCGTTTAGCTAAATATTTACCTTTTATGCAGTTTGGAGTGGTCAACTAAAACCAGAAGGTCTCTATATGACATTTGCAGATATCTCCAGATAATACTAAATATAGGAGTTTGCCTTTGGGGAAAGGGGCTGTTACACTGACATAACATTACTTTTAGAATTTACTCCTGACTCCCACAATATACCTAATAAAAGTGCTTTTATTATATATATATATAAAATATATATTATACTATATATATATATATAATATAAACTCATCCATGCAAATGTAGTGGTTTATACAAACATACAGTATATTTTCAAACAGCACAATGACAGTTAATGAGAATTTCTGAAATGACCAGGAACTATACAAACTCTTGATCTGGTGGACACCTCTAAAATGAGCAAGAAACAGTTTTGCTGCAGTGTAATAGTATCAGAATATCTGAATGCTATGGTTTCTTTCCTTTTTTTTTTTTTTCTTTTGTGTGTGTGTGGTTTTTTGTTTTTTTTTGTTTGAACTACACAAAAATTAAAAGGGCACTCTGTTATTCCGAGTTTCTAAAGGAAATAAATTTGCATTCAGTCAATAACTATGAGAATTCTAAAACATACATTAGCTCTAAATCAGAATTACAGAATGGTTTGGGTTGGAAGACACATTTAAAGATGATCTAGTCCAACCCACATGCAATAAGCAGGGACATCTTTAACTAGATCAGATTGCTCAGAGACCCATACAACCTTTCCTGGAATGTTTCCAGTAATGAGGCATTGACCACCTCTCTGGACAACCTGTTCCAGTGTGTCACCACACTCTTTGTAAAAAATGTGTTCCTTCTACCTAGTCTAAATGTACCCTCTGTTAGTTTAAAACCATTACCCCTTCTCCTGTAGCAACAGGCCCTGTTAAAAATATTATCCTCATCTTACTTATAGGTACCCTTTAAGTATCAAAAGCCACAGTAAGGTTTCCCTAGAGCCTTCTCTTCTCCAGGATGGAGAGCCCCAACTCTCAGCCTTCCAGAGGTGTTCCAGTCCTCTGATAATTTTTGTGGCCCTCCTGTGGACTTGCTTCAATAGGACTCAAAGACTTCATTTTGAATGGCACATAGGTGACATTTTAAAATGGTTTTGTGGGACTAAACCAAAATCCAGTCAAATCCTTTAGGTCACTGTATAAAATTGACCAAACACTGGATATCTATGGCAACACACAATTAACACTGACCTGCTAAATCAGTGTTATAACTTAGTATTACAAGCTAAGCTAGTACTGCAACTGCCCTGACTGCCCAAAATTTAAAATTAATCAAGTGTCTTCACAAAGTCTTGGACAGGCTGAATATTGCTGACTAGACAACAGCTCAGGACATCCTCATGGAGGAGGATAAAAAAGTTCAAAAGATTTTTTTTTATCACACCCTTCCTTTCTACCATTCACACTGAGATCACTGATCAGCTTGTATGCTACAAACACCCAAAGCTATTTAGATATACCTTGAAATTCCTGTTGTCAGTTACAAATTTTCCAATTTGACCTTCACAATGTCTGTAAGTACTAGGTAGGTCTACTAGTGTCAATAGACTACTGTTATTACACTTGAATTTTTCCGTAGTAAAGGTTTGCCACTCAACAGGACAGCCTATACTCCATGGTTTAGAAAAGACTATATTTTTTACTTACATACTGAATTGTTATTGATAATAATATAGCCATGTTGATAGCAACCAAAAGAAAGAGGAATGAAAACAATCCCTTTTAGCAGAAAAATGTTTAATAATTTATATTTTGAGATGGGTCTTTTTTATTCCTCTTGCTGGTATTCCTTTGTGGATGTGCTGTATCTGCAGTAGTTGATTAACTGACAGTAAATCTAATTATGCAATACTTACAATGTGTAATTTACCTTTACTTTCAGCTAATTGGTCAATTAGCTTGATTTGTGGAATAATCAGTTTACAGTCCTGAGTATACAAATGGGATTTGGTAAAGGGAGGACAGAAGTACTGAGCAAATGGTGGTATACAGATTTATTCGTAACACTTCTGAAGAAATGCTGTAGTGGCACCTACTAGATTGGAATCCTTAGCTATTAAATATCTAATCAAGTCGTCAATATGTTAAAAACTTACTAAATTCTGCCCCTGCTCCTCCCATTGTTTTCCATGTATTAATTAGGTGATAGAAAACCTGCTATAGGTTGTTTAATCAGGTAAGTATGTAAGCCTATGCCATGTTTTCATTCATGGAACAGTCTGAGCAGTGCAGAGTTTACTCACTATTTTTCCACTACAAAACAAACAAGCAGCATGCCTGAAAGTAGCTAAATCTTCACTGAGTACAAGACCCTTAACAGAATTGGTAATCCAGTTTATTTGATTGCACACTAAATAGAGTTCATACAAAGGGGTGCTATTAGACAAGTTCCTATTATGACTATCAGCAGGAGCTCAATTTTCTACATTTTTCAAATTTTAGGTCTATAAAATCCAGGGCAACTGGATATTTTTCTTCTTTCTGTGATGTGGTTTTGCTCTCTTGCACTCCTTGCAGAATGACGAACTGCAACCTTTTAGGCTTAGGCAAATATTGTTGCATGTTGCTGAAAGCTTCCCATTGTCTAAAAAAGTTTAATTGATTAATATTTTTATACTTGATTGTACTCCTGTTTATACACCACTTTAGGGACTGGCTAGTATAAATCATCATTATTATTATATTTTATAATTAAAGAAATCAGTCATTTCATCACTGACTTTGCAATCAGTTTTTTTACAGACACCTATTTTTTATGATATAGCTCCTGTGTAATAACCTTGTAGAACTGCAATTTGGTAAAATAAAGTAACACTGTATTAAGAGAAATATTTGAAGAGATCCTGACATTAATGCTCTGGATGCTTAAAGCAAGTTTCTGGTTGCTGTTTTAAGATGATGACTGATTTCAGGAAATAGATTTTAAAAAAATTTCTTCCTCTGAAAAATATTAATGCAATCCAGACCAGAAGCACCACCAAGCAGTGGAGGCAGCTTGTCTTCCCTTAATGGTATATATTACATGCCATCATTGGTGACTGGATAGATAAACTGCTCTGTTTTGGCAGCTCCAGGGTTCCTACAGCCTCCCTGGCAAAAGGAAAGTAGTCTGTCCTGTGTTATGGTAGAAGTGCATAGTATTTTAGAAACAGTGTTTGGACAGACAAGCAGCAGAAGTATACAGCTACTGCTCTGTTTCAATCATATCAGTAATTTGAGACAATTATGCCATGAGCTGTATACCATCAATTGTGTTATCTGCTGCAGTAAAATTTGATCAAAAAGCTGCACTCAGATTACCAGTCTTTGCTGCAGGTTTTCTGTTGTCTACTGAAATGCTGCTTTTTTTTTTTGCTTTTTTTTTTTTTTTTTTAATGTCATTCCAATAACAAACCACTTGAATTTCAAAAGCCTACCTCCCTAATGGCTTGATTGAATACTTTTTAAGTAAATGTGAGTTTTTCTAATCCTTTTGGTTGGGATTGGATTGGATCATATGTTAAGGTATATGTTTTATTGATTTCTTGTTGATATGTTAATATTCTTTTAAGAAATATATATGGTCAGTATTAACTCTTATGAATTCAGCAAGTAAAAGTAGTTTTCATACAAATCATTCCATGTAGAATAAAGGAAAATATTCTTCTGTGAACTTATTCCTGGACCCTTTCACTTGACAAAAGTGATTGCATGTTTTTTTTATTTTCTAACATTCAAAGATGAAAAAGAAGACTGTGTCCTTTATCAACCTTTCCAATGCAAACATGATTACTACCACCTTTTTTTATTTGTACAGATAACCAAGACATGAGTGTAGATATTCATTGTATCTAACAAAAATTCCTGTCTTTTTCTTACAGATGATCACAATATTGCTGTCCTCTACCGAATGATATTTTTACTTTTCATAGGACTGTTTTGCTAGGTGATGACAGTCAGCGTAGTAAGTGTTGTTCAGAAGTACATAGAGTAAAAAGCTCTCATTCTTGCCTACTGAGGACTTGTGGATTCTTTAAGATAGAGTATGCTATAAGTTATACTTTCTTGTTGTTTTCTACACAAATAAACAAAAAGAGTAACAAAAGGAAAGTGAAATAAGATGCAGAAGAAGTGGTTACAAAAAGTCAGTAAAAAATAGAATAGTCATGCTGTCATGTAATCAAATCAAATACTGAGCCTACTACCTTTTTTTCCATCATAGAAGCAGTGCTCACTAGCAGTATCCATGTTAGCAATTTGCCTTTGAGCAGTAATGCAATTCTGAAGCAAATCTTCCAAATGTCCTGACTTGGTGGGCATCAGTTCACTTCAAAGACCAGCTTTGACATACACAAACAAAATTCATTTTCTGAAATCTGCATATGAAGATTCACACCATCTACTTACCAAAGAGAAATTACATTGGGATTATTTATTTATTTATTTATTTATTTATTGGGGTTTATATTCTACCCAAACTCTTTTGCTTTTCTTCATCTCCACTTCCAGTAAAGTGTCATTAAGACCTGCATTTTAAAATAACATGTGGAATCCTTGAAGATGAGATGAATGGAATGTAAAACTCTGCCATCTGACTAAATGACTGTTACTCAAGCTACAGGGAAGCATTTCAGGTTCCCTGTCTCCAGCATGGCTGCACATTCATGCAAAATTTTTATAGTTGCAGTAAGAATTAGAAAACACTGCTGCAAAGCTACTAACAGAAACGGCATTCTGCATTCCCCACCATTTGTCATCTGTGCAATGCATTTGAAGTATAGCCAGCACCTAAAGAGACAACAAAAATGGCTTAAAGAGTCTGAGCTCTATAAAATTCTACAGTGTCATCAGCACATCATCACTGTAATAAATACTAAACAGAATGATCTTGCAATTATTAAAGCCATATTTTTAGTGAAAACATACAGATGTTCCCATTTGAAACCTGCTAGCACAGCTTTGACTCATGGCTATTATTATTGTTTTCCTTTCCTTCTCTATGTGAGAGAAGCACAACAGAAATTCTGCTGTTCAATGCCTACAAATGCAAAGTAAGATTTTCCTGCATTGAAGATGTACCAGTTTAACTTATATTACTTGAAAAAATAACTTAGGTATGTGCACACAAAGCCTGCATGTATACATGTTTTTAAATTTCAGACTAGTTTGCATCAATAAATTTTAAATAAAGAACTGAGTTAATGGTCCTTTATATATGTTCTGTTGTGATTAGATTAAAAATATCCCTATCAGCACTATTTTGTTTGAAGTCATGGCATAAAGTCAAAACTTTATTTAGATTGACTCAACTCTGAATTGAGATGAGGAGTCAAAGTTATGTTTTAATAGTTTTTCCATGTCTCTGGCATATTTTCCTGCTTGCAGAGCTGACATTAGCTACCTACACTGAAGAACTGCCAGATTTTGTATAGCAGTATCAAACAAAAACTAAAAACATGATTTCTAGCTCCTGTCAGAAACCAAACAGCACTCAGCATGCACAGAGGGTAAAGAAGGAGATGTATTGTGTTTTGAAGAACACAAAGTAATTGACTACACTCTTGCACATGGTCATGTTCCTGTTACGTGGTCATAGTCTTATGTTCCTTGCACTGAGGGCACAGACTGGACTTTCCCAAGGTGCTAGCCCTTAAGTTGTCCTGCTTTATTTCTTCCCCTTTCCCTATACCAAATGCTAAAGCTGGTCTCCTGACCAGAAGCCTGAAGCCTTTCTATGAGTTCCACTGAGAGTGGTACGAATTGCTATGGAAGGAGGATTCAGAGTTTGCCTATTTCAAAGAAGGAAAAAGATGCACATTTTCTATTTCTCCAGAAGAAGTATTTGGAAAAAAATCAATGAAAACTGGTTTTTTTTCCATCTTCCAAAGATATTGTCTGTAGCTTATTTTAGATATTTATCCAGAAGTTGAGTTTGAGAAAACTACCTTTGAGTTGAAAACCCAAGTCACTCATCTAATTTGCTGTAAGCCAATTGGTTGCAGTTAAAATAAGTTTTCCATTACTTCTTCATCCAATACCATTTCCAGAGCTACTTGCTAATCTAATTGACAATAGTATAATGACTACAATAATCACCACATTTCACTCACCACATTTCAACTGTTCAATTTTTATCTTGTGGTTCCTTTTCTGTTTTCCCCTTGGGCTTATCTATTTTTTGACACCGGAACATCTGTGGTCTTCAATTTTTCTTTAAAAGACAGTCTTCAGTATTCATCAAGGTACAACAAGATGTCATATCTTTCAATCCACCAGAATCATTCCTTGTTCTGGCTTCTGAAAATAAACTCTCTAATAATCCAGTTCTTGCTGGCTCACAGTATATAGTCAATCACTTCAGTAAGCAATGGTCTTTTCACCAACCTTGAAGTAGTTTGGCACAGACACCTTTTAGTGCATATATTCTAACCATGAAAAAATTATCAGGTATACAATTCACAGATAGAATTGTTAGCTATCTAAAATGTAATAGGTAAGCTCAAAATGCATTGCGCATAATTTTTAAGTGAGCTCAGCACCTTAAAGGGTCAGATTATATGTTGTCTTATTTTTGTTATTTAATATTGTCATGAAGTAACATCAAGAAACCAAAAACTAGGATGGCACTGAAAGAAGCAATCATAAGATCTAGGTTGTCTTTATTATAGATTAGTTAGCTCTTCTGTTTTCATTCTGATCAAGAAAACTGCCAAGGTAACAAAATGTTACCTGTGCTTTTTGTGACTGTAATCATCAGGAACAATTAACAAGTCAAGCTGCAAGTATAAGGTAGACATTCCTATTTAAACTCAAATACATATTTCTTATCCTGTTTTGTACAGTCTTGGCCTGCAATGTGGCTTTTATTCCTCTGCCTATTTTCATGAATTTTTGGAGCAAATTCTCCTATGTCTGTTGCAGTATCATTATATATTTATCTTAACTTTCTTTTTCCATGTAAAACATCAGACTACAAGGAAGATATTGAATCACTGCAATTTTTCAGACAAGGATGTCAGTTAAGTGCATTGCTTCCATCTCCCTCACTATCTGGTATTGAAAACGAGTCTGTGTCGTAGCAGGTTTCATTTCAGATAATAAGGGAAGTTAATAATTAGCTGGTGCTCCTGGATTCACTGAATCCAACCTTTGTTAAGTAGCAGTTTCCTGTATATTAATAGATTTGAAATTATTCAGGAAATTGCTTGAAAATGACAGAGTCACTGAACATTATTTTAATGTCAAATGACTCAAATGATTCTGTTGGAGTCATCCAGAATGCAGAGGTCAATGCAGCACTGCAGCATGGCAGCCAGTGTGCCTCGGGAGCTCAGGGCTGCCAAATCCAGTCTGAAATAATATAACTGCAAAGATAAAATGGACCATAACAAGAAAATATTCTTTAAAAAAATCTATAATAATATAATGTTAACACGTCTTAAATGTTCTTTCAAATTCTGTTCAGGTTAAAATGTGGTAGAGGAATGATCTGATTGCTCTGTTTAAGGCCATACCTGAATTAGCTGGTGGTAAGGTTTCCTCTCTTTTGTATTCAGACAGGCTTTTCTGTTTGAGTATTCAAGTCTTCTTCATGTCCTACCAAAAAGTTAAAAAAAAAAACAAAAAAAAAAAGAAAGATAGCCATCAAAATAAATGATTGAGTGTTACTAATAATAGTAGAAGTTCTCGGCACAATGCCTATTCCCACAGACTATATAAAATGCAGCTTACATTACAAATTTACTGATTCATAGCAGCTGAGGAATCAGTTTGTCAACTTCAATATTAGTTTTAGTCCTGCTATATGAATTAAGCACTAATTAACTCTGAAGAAGTAGGAAGTATAACAGCCTAATTTACCAACATGTGGATTTCGTCTTTGGAAAAACCTAATTCATTGTGACTGGTTTGCAATGAAAAATAACAGAAATAGGAACTCAAACAGTGAATTCATAGACATACCTAACTGTCCAAGGATTATCACCCATATTTTAAATCACTTTTCCTTAATTGGAAGAGAAAACACAGGCTTTTATGGAATAAGGAGCATAAGCTTGTTGAGTCACATTTGACAAGGTAAAAAACTATTCTACTTTCATTGATGCATACTTATTAAAGGTGTCTTTCTTTTTTTACTTTGCATAGACGATATCTCAGAAAGTCTTTTTTTTATACAGCATATTTTTCTGAGATACCTGGCCATAGAATTTGGGATGTATGCATAGTTCAGCCTACATCATTTAAATATAGTAGCCAAATTGCTGATATCTTGAAAGATTTTATCACTTCAACAGATCACTTTCAATAGTGCTTTTGCAGCTGGGAGATTTTTACAGACATTACCATTACCCCTGAAACATGGCAATGCAGATGAAACTATGCGACTTTTGTGCAGAGCATTCCTTTGCTCACGAGTGGAATAGTTTTGTTACTCTAATGTCTTTTATTAGCCTTAAATTTGCCATCAGAATAAGAAGTAACTGATAATGCAGTTGCCTCTTCTATGAAATGTTAAAACACTATTTAGCTTTGTCTAAAATCCTGCCTAGCTTTGGAGGCTTATTTTCAATGGTCTGTAATTAAATAAAATGTTTATGTTGCAATGTATGATAACTATGTGATACCATGGTACATTTACATACCATTGTTTTACATATTATTTATAACATATTCTGGTAATCAATTTGAATTCTGCATTTTTCTTCACTCTCCTCCCAGCTGTTTTGCATGTTAAAAATATGCAGCATGTATACATCTAAAAACAGCTGCTGAACTTATGAAGACCAGGGCTACTACAATTGTATCATCTTTTCATTCCAAGCAGATACAGTATGCAGAGTAGAAGGAAAACAGATTAAGTTACTGGAACATGTGCAAAAGATCTATTATATCCAACATCTGTACCACTATAAAAAATTACACTTGCTTAATTTGCAGTTGGTGAAAACTGGCATAACTGATGAGAATTCATCTGTCTTGAGCAACTTATTTGTAGCATGACTTTGGACATTCAGTTTGCTTTATTTCTTAAGCAGCTGGTTTAAATACTGCTTTTTTTTGTACCAGCTGCTGCTTGCAGACCTGGGTGATCCCAACAGGACTGAAGCGACATGCCTAAAAGCCAAAAGGATGTTGGTCATAGAGACCTGTACCAGTGACTCATCTTAGGATGCCTTGGGCAAGCTACTTGTGTTCCAGTTTACCCAGGTGGAAGATTGAGCAGAACAAGAAAAGAACAATTCTGTATCTGAACTGAGCGTTTAGCTTATATATCACAAATACAAATCTCTGCATATAGTATTTGCCTCCAATTAGAACCAAATGAAATTTATTTAAGTTGTTCCATTTCTGAACGGGCTTTATTGTAAATTTGCCATGACACATTCTTCTCTCTCCCCCCACCACATTTTTCAGTCAGAGGGATTTGGAATAAACCTGTCTATACATTGCAGTCTCTGAAGAAGTATTGCTGCTTCATTTTCTTAGGAGCTGCAATGTTCCTTTAAGTCACTGAAGCATTTTCAAGGCAGAATTTACATGACAAACAGGATTTGTTCTTTCAAAGTCAAGATAAAAATATACACTATATAAAAATAGTACCATAAAATAGGTCTTGTATAAAAGAGTGTAATTACTGGCCTAGGACAATATATTTGAAGGCACAATGCAGGCTAGGCTAAGATTCTTATTAAAAGTTGACGTTGGCGGTTCATGGTCAGAATTCACATGTCCATATCATATTTCAGATATGTAGACTTTGTGCCTTTTGTATGAATGAGAAATATCTATCAAAGCAAAAAGCAATAAACCCCCCCCCCCCCAGAGATATGATAGTCCATCTGAATATGTTATATAATATTATAACATAAATAGTATTTGAGGGAGATATGATTTCTGTATAATTTTTATTTAGCGTTTATGCTCCAATACTGCCTAGGAGGCCTATTCCAGATTAGACAGATGCAAAACACTGATAACTATGTGTTGTCAAAAATAAAAGAGAAAAAAACCAAAGCTAAATATTTTTGCTTTTTAAGGTAAAAGAAATGCAACACGAGAACTAATTAAATAAGAAGTCTGTTTCAAAATGCTGAATGTTCACTATGTTTTACTGAAGCTGCATCAGATAAGGATTTTCCTCTGGTTATTTTCAGAAAATGCACCATCCCTCCTGTTCACTGCTCATATGCTCACAAAATGACAGGGCTCTCTTTCAACACTGCACGTCTATCAAAGTACACTGACTGTGCTTGTGAAGAAACAAATCCTAGTACCTTCATATCAGGAACATACCAGGGACTCCAGAGGAGCTTTGGACAGAGGTCCTTCACTAGGAGATTGCACTGAAGACCTGAGTGCTTCTGACTCTCCTTCCCTAGGAGAAATTCCCCTCTTATAATTTATCATCTTTATTCATAGATTTCTAATATTTTTCCCTTTACCATGGTCTTTAGTTCTAAATTATTTTTACTAAGGTCTTGCACTAACATTAAGAAGTCCAATAAAGTAGTACAATTAATGTTAAGAAGTCCTATTACAGAAATCTGTCCTAGAGCTTTCTTTCCTGAAGATTTTCTTTCCTTTAAAATTCCCTTGATACCTTATAGGAAATTCTTAGAGGAGCCTTGATACTGCAGCAACAAGAATTTTATAAAAACATTAAAATTGCCACAGGTGTAGTTCAGAGTATGTGATTTCTGCTTGCTTTATTATAGAGCAAGTGAATCATGTTATATATGAAACAAAATCTATACTCTTAACTATCACATGGTTGAAGGCTATATAGTAATGTTGTTTTGATATTTTAAGCATTTCATGTAAGTATTACTTTCCTGTGGCGTTTATCTGTGATGTAACTTTCATGCATGAGAAGGAGAATGTAGGAGAATTTTGTGGTTCCTTATCTAGTTCACTTTCTATTCAAGTCCCAAACATTGTCTGAAAACTTTACAGATTGGAGAAAAAGAAAAAAAAAATCTCAGCATCTCCTAAACGTATATTTTGTCTTTCCTCCATTGTAACAAGAAAAGATCTTGAGCTTTGGGTATTTGAATGAGCATCAAACTGAGACAAAGTTTAGAGGCATTTTGCCAGTAGTCCTTATGGCAGTAAATTTCATCAAGAAGCATATACTTGGTTGCTCTGGCTGCTGCAGACATGGGTTTCAGAATATCTCCACACCAGGATCCAGGCTGTCATTACCATGTTACAGGTGGAAAATTCAGTGTTTATGCTTTGGTTTAGGAACTACCAAAGGGCACTCACTAGCCCCATCTTTTAAAGTGCTTTGCTGTAGCTGAGACTGAGAAGTCTTCAGGAATTGAAAGACAGTGTAGCTTCCTTTAGAAGTTGCAAATCATAAGATGAAGACAGTTCTTGCCCCTGTTCCTCCCAGAACCTTAGAGATCAAAAGCCAAGACTTTTACCTTAGCCTGAGAAAGGTAAGATGGAGAGCTTTTTCACATGACTGCCTACTGAGCTGAGATCTCTTTTCCAGTGTGTGCAGTCACAGAGGGAATGACCGGGCCCTTTATTTGTTCTTTTTGTAGTGAGCTTTTAATGATACAAACCCATTTTCAAAGAAGGTGATAAGAAAATATATAGATATAACAAATCCAATTAAAAAGAAAAGTGCATGTATGATTTTAGCATATATTATTGTTCTCGAGTCAGCAACTTTTCATGAAGAAAATATTATCAGTTTTGAAGAAAAAGATTGAGTGGAAAGGATAACAAATTGATTTTAAATGGTTCTAAGAACAAAAGGTACTGGATAGCTGGCTGGATTTTTATTTTTTTTTAAAGCTTACTGTGAATCAGGCAAGATCTAAAAATAAGAAAGATCTAGCTGAATGCAAAACACATACTGTGTTCATGAAATGAATCTCAAAATGAATTACAATAAATTATCAGCTAGTAACGAAATAAAGAAAAGAAATATAGATCTATGCCTGCTGTTCAGAATGTGAGAAATTGAATCATGACTGGGTTAAGTGAAACAAATATATCAAATTCCTCCAGAGGAGCCTGTCTGTAAACAGTTAAAGGAATAGCATGTGGAGTGTTCTGCTGTACATTTTCCTAGATGAAAGTGGCATAGCATATATTCACCATGATTCTATACTACTAAGTGCAATTTGTGAACTAGCTCATTTTTTTCTGACTTTGAATACAAATAGCATACCTTTTCAGCTTGCAAGTGAAAGATTAAGAAAAAGAAAGAGATTTAACAATTAAAGGCCTTCAAGGGTTTCAAAATTAATTTGAACAGTTCCATTAATGACACCAAATTACTTTTGATATGAAAGGACTGAGTCTAGAACATATATGTATGATAATAACACACTACTAGCAACACATTGGCAAACTAAAAAAAAAAAAGCACACTTCAGAACCAAGGTTCACTTGGGCTTTTGAACTGCAGCATTTTCTTTCATCAAAGGCTGGATGCAGGTGCTAAACATCCACAACTGTGGCCGAAGGAAGGTATTGCTACCCAAGAAAATCCAGGACTGGAATTCAGCCACTTCCTCTCTGGAGGATCATATGGGAAAGTATCACAGTTGGAGTTACATGGGTTTTTTTTTATATTTTTGGTTTATGTCAAGAGCATGCATTAAGTGAGAGGTACAGCTTTGGTATCCTTTTTGCAGGTGACATTGCTTGATCACAGCAGGATAGAAGCCATTTTCAGCCAGTGCTGCTTCCCACCTCTCCTTTCAGCATGTAATGTAACAAAAACGTGTCAATGACAGGTACATCCAATAAACCAAATGATATTTGATTTCAGAGGCTCAAAACCAGTTTCTTCAAAACCAGTAAAGCAAAAGTGTTGTTTATTATGTCACTCTATGTCTGCAGTGCATAAAGCAAAAGGATTAAAACAGCAACAGGCTTCATACTCAGCCTGCACCCCAGTGTTCCCTGGACAGCTTCTCTAAGCTTTGTCCACCCAGTTACTTATTTCCTTGCCATTGTGAATCTGGCTACAAACTGCTGCAGCCTTTCACTTGCTCCCAGCATCTGTCAGCATGTTTAAAACCCACTTACTCTCCCTGCTGCCTACCTCAGCATCTGTAAGATTTGAAAATTTTTGATCCCAAATTCAGGGCTGATGATGTGGCAGGCCTCTATCTCGTTTGGATGCCAGTTATTCTGCTTCTGGTTCTCCACTGTTCTTCAGAGCCACTTGAGGATAAATAGCAGCTAACCTTTGTTCTTTGAAGAACTGGGTGTTTGCAGTGCGCTTGTTTTGTGTTGTTTTTGCAGTAACAGCTTCCTCTGATTTAGCTCTGTGCATTCAGGTAGCATAATAGTGAGACAGTCTGAAGTCTGCATGTTTATAGGAAATAAAGCAGGTATCTTCCACATTCTGCAGAATATATAAAAAAGCAAACAACTAATAAATGCCTAATGGCTTCTTGATTTCCAACCTTTGGCATGGCTTACTTAGATTTTTATCCAAGTAGGAGGAAAACACTGAATAGAGATTCATTTTGAAAAAAAATTTCATTCACTTTGTATGGATCTCTGTTTTTCTGAAGTGTTCATGCTCTTCAGAAAGCACATTTTCTATATCACTCACTAAGCAAATAAAATAAAGACTCTTGACCCACAGTGTTCTTCAGATGTGAAAAGGAAATGAAATCACACCTGCTCAGTTTTTTTGTAATTCAAATTCTTCCCCTGCGGACAGAGCTTATAGAGAAAAGGACCTACCTACTCTGCCCTTTCCTACTGATGTTACACATAAATGAAAGAAGGTCTTTCATTAAAGGCCCACTCAGCATCCACAGAACTGTGTACCTTGTTTTCTTTTTAGAAGTTCTGTTGGTATTTTTTTCAGTGATTAAATCTCACATTTTCTCAACAGTCTTACTAAGGAGGAACTAGGAAATAAAATATAGCTGAAAAAAAAAATCATTTAGGGATTTTTATTCCCTATCAAGGAGGGGATCATTGCTCTAATTACTGAGACTATACTTCTGGGTAAACAAATAACAGAATTGTCACTAAAAGATCAGATGAAAATGTGCTAACAACCTAACTGAGAAACAGCATCCAAATCAGAAAAAGCCTTGACATTAATTGCAACAGAAACAAGTCTGAGATTGGTAAATTCCTATTGTGCCTTTTTTATATGCTGCATCTGCAATGTCCCTCATGACTGGTCTAATGAGACACACTGATGAAATAATACCAACATTCAAGCAAAGACGAAACCTTAGAGCAGTGGCATGATTTTCTATCCTAGTTGTCAAATCTTGGATGCTGAGAGAGGCTGTAGAAAAGTTACATGTACGCACAAAGATTTACATGTTACTTCTGTCTGTTCAAACGTGAAATAAGATATTGAAGGATGAGCTTTTTTGGCTTGTAGGGTTTCTAATTATATGACATAGAAATATATATAACAAATCATAACAACTAAAAAAAATCAGCAAGTAGACATCCGAAAAATGCATGTATCCTGGATGAGGTAAGGATTATAAGTAATCACACACAAGCCAAGATTTTTTGAAGGTGCCCAACCTTCACCGATGAGGAACTTTGTGATGTTCCATCACCCAAGATGAACTGGACATCTACCCCAGAAAAGTACTGATCAGGACATTCCCATAGTTGTATTTCTTGCCTAGATCTCAGACCCGTAATTTTATGTTAAACTTTGCATTGGCAGATGATGTTTACTCTGCTCTTTCTTCAGGTTACCAGTGTTATACCTGAACTCTTAGCAGATAATCATAGAATCATGGAATCATTTAGGTTGCAAAAGACCTTCAAGATCATCAAGTCCAACCATTAGCTCTACTCTACCAAGTCCACCACTAAGCCATATCCCCAAGCACCACATCTATACAGCTTTTAAACACCAGGGATGGTGACTCAGCCACTGCCCTGAGCAGCTTGTTTCAATGCCTGACAACCCGTTCAGTGGAAAAAAAATTTCCTAATGTCCAGTTTAAACCTCCCCTGGTGTAGCTTGAGGCTATTCCCTCTTGTTCTGTCACTAGTTACTTGTGAGAAGAGACATGTGCCTACCTCTCTACAACATCCTTTCAGGTAGCTGTAGAGAGCGATAAGGTCTCCCCTCAGCCTCCTTTTCTTCAGACTAAATCTCATTTCCTTCAGCTGCTCCTTGCAAGATTTGTTCTCCAGGCCCTTCACTAGTTCTGTAGTTCTTCTCTGGACCAGCTCCAGCACCTTGATGTCTTTCTTGTATTGAGGTGCCCAAAACTGAACACAGTACTCAAGGTGTGGCCTCACCAATGCCAAGTACAGAAGGACAATCATCTCCCTGGTCCTGCTGGCTACACTGTTTCTAATATAAGCCAGGATGCTGTTGGCCTTCTTGGCCACCTGGGCACACTGGTGGCTCATGTTCAGATGCTTGTCAATTAGTTCCCCTACATCCCTTTCTGCTGGACAGCTTTCCAGACACTCTTTTCCAAGCCTGTCACCTTGCATGGGGTTGTTGTTGTCCAGGTGCAGGACCTGGCCCTTGGCCTTGTTGAAGCTCACACAATTGACAATTGATCCAGTCTTTACAAGTCCCTCTGTAGAGGCTCCCTACCTCAAGCAGATCAACATTCCCACCCAACTTAGTGTCATCTGAAAATTTACTGACAGTGCATCAAGACACTCAAAGCATTCCCTAACATACAGGGCCACTCCACCACCTCTCCTCCCTGGCCTATCCATTATAGCCATCCAACATAGCACTCCAGTTGTGTGAATCATCCTGCCATGTTTCCACGATGGTAATTATATCACAGTTTTCCTGAGGTACAATGGCTTCCAGCTCCCTCTGTCTATTTCCCATGTTGTGTGCATTGATGTAGATACACTTAATTTGGGCTATTGATCCCACTACCTTTTGGGGAAGGGAAGGTCTGGCGAGTCTCTCTGCTCCCCCGGCATTTCCCTACCAAAGGAAAACCTCTGGAAAAACCCTTTACTCCAAGATCTACCACTCCACTCTGCTGTGGGCCAGGCTGACTGGCCAAAAGAGATCAATTGGCACAGGAGCAGAAACAAAACTCTAAAGACCAATCTCGATAACTGTAGCTATACACTGTTGCAACTTCAGAGATATTTCAGGGGAGTTCCTTCTAATGTCTCTGAGAGTAAATATGGATTCAAACTAGTCATATTCCTTCAGCAATAGAATTCAGTGCATCTGAAGTCACTGAAGGTATATGAATTTTTTTCCAGGTGAATACATGGCTTTCTTTTTGTCTACAGAAAACAGTATTTGCAACTTCCTACTTCAAAATATTTCCTGAAATTTTTCAGGTAAAACTAAATGGTTTTGAAGTTTACGTATGTGTTTTGGGGTTTTTTTGGTTATCAGAAAAGATAGAGAAAATGAATCTTCTATCCTATTTAATCTGTGGATTAAAAGAGACTTTTGTGTACCCATGGAGCCTCCCTTCCCCATATCATGTCTTTTTCCCAGTGTGGCAATTCCTAGTTAGTAAGATGACAAGGGAGGTAGTAAGAAAGGGAAAACCTGGCATAGAACTTTTGAGGAAGAGTTCATGAAATTCCAAACTAGTTGTGAAAGGAAGTACTAAATTTTGCATAAATACACTAATGATTGCTCTGGTGATGCTTTGGTAATTTGGCAAGTGGCATCTTTTGTCGCAGAGTGCACATCTGACATCTCCATCTCTTAAAAATTAAAGCAAGCAAAAAACCCCAAGTTCCTCAGTTTACTGGGGAGCAGCTTCTTCTTAAAAAGAAAGAAATAACTTAAAATTTTCTTCTTCTTTCCTTGGGAAATAGAAAAACCCCAAAACTGACCTCCAGATCTGAAGGTACTTCTTACTACATTATACTACCCATTATATTAATTAATTTGTCATCTCTGATGGGCATAGAGGATATGAACTCAGAAAAGATGCTGAAAAGTAATTGCTTGCAAATATGTTATTGGTATTGAAGAGCACAGATATCACAGCTGCTTCCCTCACTCTCCTTTTGTGCAGTTCCACAATGAGCTGACTAAAGGACATGAGGTGAATGTAGGATATAAATTGCAATTCATTTTGGTAAAACACAAGGACTACAATTTAATATGAAATATCAGCTGGTAAGGGAGGCTGGCTGCTGGTGAAGAATGATCACCCAAGCTCTAACTCTACCTTCTACCTCACTAAGTGACTCAACAGCTATGAACACTAAGTGCAAGTTGACCTCTTATAGTAAATCCCTTTAACAACAGCAGGTTTTATATCTAAAATTAAAGCATCAGTTGCTTAGCTTTTCTAAAGTGTGTTTTACTACTCAACCAATTTTATACAGGAGGAATTAAGTTGTTCTTCTCAGTGATGCCCAGTGATAGGACAAGGCACTATGGGTGTGAAGTGGAACATAGAAGGTTCCATGTGAACATAAGAGGAAACTTTACTCTGAGGGTGATGGAGCACTGGAACAGGCTGCTGAGGGAGGTTGTGGAGTCTCCTTTTCTGGAGACATTCAAAACCCTCTGGATGCATTCCTGTGTGACGTGATCTAGGTGATCCTGCTCTGGCAGGAGTATTGAACTAGAGGGTCTTTCGAGGTCCCTTCCAACTCCCAACATTCTGTGATTCTATGAAGTTCTTTGAATTAAGACCAGTATCTTCAAGTACATGTGTTAAAACTCTGTTCACATCCAGTTGGTAACAACCACTGATAGGCACTGTCCCTATTTTCTATTTTCTACAGATGAAAAGAGTCTGTTATGAAACAGAAAAGCTGGAAAACTGAGGACCAAGACTAACAAGATCTATAGCTTCATAGAAGTTGCAGTTTTATTTCTCTTGAAGCTCTAGATCAGCACTTCCTGAACACACTTTGCTCAGGTGCCTTACTTAGAATGGGGACAGTAGTAGGCCCTTGGAGCTCTGTGCTTAGTTGCCTGTGTAGATAGGAGGAGATGTGTCTCCTGGATGCTCTCCTGACAGATTTTATTCTGTATAGCTCTCTGCAGTAGCTTTTGTTGCATTGGGTCCAGAGTCGCTGTGCAATGTAGCAGTTTGCAGGACCAAGATTATTCTTTCTTCCAAATATCTTGATTCCACTGGAATACTTTAGATATGTTACTGTCTCTACTTATCAGTATTTACATTTCAATATATTGTAATTTCCCAGGACACTTGAAAGTCATTTTTTGCACTTTTTCAAACAATTACTGATGCTTTAGCATTAAAATAAACTGATGATTTGTAAGTGACTTTAACTGAATGGGTTGGATGTCCTTACACTCTATCTTGGAACCTGGAACTCAGCTCTAGTTTGTGAGGCTGTAGACATGCAGATCCAAATGCACCCAATGGGACAATGTTTGGATTTATGTATATATATATATATTATATATGTGTGTGTGTGTGTGTGCTGGTTTATAGATGACTATGCAAATGAAAGAATGAATTAGATTTGCTAGTCTCCAGATCTTTATTTTTATCTCAAATACAACAAAAGAGAATGATTTCATGATTTTCTTTTCCTTCCTAATTTAAGCCAAATTGAAACTGTCCCTTAACACAGTTTCTTCAGGTCAGGGGAGCCAAATGTACCAGGGAAGAGGGGACCTAGGACTCATTTGCATTCAACCTGTTCTATACTCAGATCTGTGAATTGCAGAGCAGCAGAAATCAGATTATTGGGCCTGAGCCTTAGTGAGTCAATTGATGGGACAGGCTCTGCTCACCCTGGATCTGGGCATATTTCCTCTGTTTGTTCCTCAACCAGGACAGCCCTTCTCCCCTACAGAGAAGGCAAGAGATAAAAACAGAAGTTTTTTAACCCTCTATGTTAAAGATGAAGAAGCAATTTCTATGATAGAGATTTGCCCTGGGCAAGGGAGGAATAGGACAGGAGGGTGGCCTTGGCTGTGCTGATCTGTGACAGTTTTTTTGTCATAGAAAATGCTCTCACATTTGTTACAGACTTAAAGGTAAATCCCTTCAACTAATTATTGTTTATTTATACAGCTTCTCAATTATTGTTGTTCAAAGCTCTGGAGTAAAAATCTCTAGGTCGGCAGTTCAGGACCTAAGCATGTGTTTTCCTGAAACAGTGTAACTTAAACATACATGTAGGGAATTCCACCAACTGAAGATGCAGATGTGACTCTGAATGCATTTGTGAATCAGAGATGACATCCCCAGGAATGGTTATTTTTTAAATGAAATAAACAAATATATATAACTAATTCAATGTCTGGGAGCTATGACTACATCAGTGTTTATTATATTTTTGTTTCGAGGTTATCTAAATAGACAATTAACAGGTTGTCCCCAAAATCTTAGTGAACTTCTCAACTTTCAGTTTTCATTTAATAATTATTTATGGGTTTTGAGGAAGATTTTCTTTTCCTGAAAAATATAAAAATGTATCTCAGCTGTAAAAGCATGCTTTCTAGTTCAACTTATCTCTAGAGAAAATTTAAGATCTTCATGGTGGATTCTTCATGAATACAACAGAGTATTTTTGCATTAATTTCCCATTACCCATTCTCAACACTATTTAGTCTTAGAAAAAAAAAGCTTCTACAGTTAAAACAGACAAAGATATCAAGCTCTATCATACAACATAAACGGATTTAATTATTTTTTGTCTTACATTAACATTTGTAGCATGCAAATTACTGTAATTATACAGTATTATTACTGGGGTAGTTTTCAAATTCATTCTCTTACAGAGGATGCAAGGTAAGTGTGTCATACCAGCTTGACAAATTAAAAGAGTTGTAAAAACTAGCCTGGATTAAAGGCCGAGTTTGGAAAGTGATGATCTTTGCAAGAGTTTAATTTTCTTTTGATCCTGGTAGGCTGACATTGGTAGGTTGAGCATGTGTTGGTCAAAAAAATTATTGCAGCCAATCTTTCTGATGATCATACTATGCACACATAATCTTTCTGTAACATGTCAGCAGCAGCAAAGACCATAGTTAATTAGTGGGAGTTTGCTCCTAAAGACTGAGTAACATTTCCAGATTCCTTGTATGCTTTCAATAAAAATACCTTCTCAAATGCCAGTACTGAGATGCTGTACTACACTTTTTTTAGGCACCAGGTGGACTGAACCTGCATAGAGAGAAACATCACAACAATGTACTGGAAAAAGAGAAATTCAGACCTCAGGAGAACACCTATTCCAGTGCCTTGCTCTGGAACAGCACTGTATCTTCACAGAGATTATAACTAACACAGTGTTTTATGGCATTTTTGGCAGAAGTCACTACTTCAGAGTGTTCAGACAGTAAGTGTCTACATACTCCTTGTTGTCTGTGGCAGGAGACTTCCATTAAATCCTTAGAAAGCAAGGGCTGAAAGTCTTTGTGGAAAGACCTTTTGTGTCTTGCTGGAGACTCACCTCGTTTAACTCACAGGGGTTTTAGGCTTTCCAGATGAATTAATTTATCTTTGACATGATGATCCCTCTTTCCAGTAAGTTTGAGGAACCTGCTGACAGGAGAGGGGTCTGTGGGAAATGGGGTCAGCCATCTGCAAGATCTTTGGGCAGACGCTCTAATACCAGGGGCTGGCTTCTGGCTCTCAGGGAAAAAAAAATTCAATCTGCACAGTCTTGAACTGGTGTTTCATTTTGGTGATTTCCCAAGCATAAGCAGAATATCTCTGGGTAAATAGCTCTTGTACTTAAGTTTGTTCTGTGGTTCCTTCCCTTAGTAACCCAGAAGTAGGAGCAGAGAAAGCTACTCTCCAGACTGCCAGGTAAAGGACACACAAATACAGGGAGGGTGAAGCCACTTTGCAACATCTCTGTACGTAGTCTGAATATTTGAGCTTTATGCTGGTGACAGACAGGATATTCAGAAAAGTGGTTATTTATTCTTTCTGCTCAAAAATAAGAAATCTCTAGGCCTATTCAAGAGCTTTCAGAGCTTGAAAAGTCTTCTGCACACAGAAGTGTAGTGGAGAAATCAAATCTAAATGCAGACAAGAAGAGCTTTTTTTTTTCTTGTATACGCAATGAAAGTTAGTTTATTCACTTTCTTCTTCTGTCATCATCCACTGCTTTCCAATCTAGTCATCAAGTTTCACTTGATCATTCATTTATTTGCAGTCTGTTTCCATGAATGTAGTTATCATTTTGCAAGACTGATGTAATGGTAGAACACTAGATTCTGAAATGGGCTGTCAACAAGAATTACACAGAATTACACAAAATATCATTGAGGCTGGAATAGATCTTTGAGATCATCAAGCCCAGCCTAAGACCTGACACCACACCACCTAGCTAGACCATGTCACTAAGTGCCACATCCAATCTTTCCGTAAACACCACGAAGGATGGCGACTCCACCACCTCCCTGGGCATTCCATTCCAGTGTTTAATGACTCTTTCTGTAAGGAAGTGATTCCTAATATCTTACCTAAACCTCCCCTGGTGCAGCTTCAGGCTATACCCTCTTGTTCTGTCACTGGTTGCCTGGGAGAAGAGTCCAGACCCCACCTGTCTACAACTACCTTTCAGGTAGGTGTAGAGAGTGATGAGGTCTCCCCTGAGTCTCCTCTTCTCCAGGCTGAACAGCACCAGCTCTCTCAGCCTCTCCTCATAAGACTTTCCCTCCAGTCCCCTCACCAGCCTCGTTGCTCTCCTCTGAACCCGCTCCAGCACCTCAATATCCTTCTTGAAGTGCAGGGCCCAGAACTGCACACAGTATTCATGGTGAGGCCTCACCAGTGCCAGATACAGGGGGAGAATCGCATCCCTAGTCCTGCTGGCCTCACTATTCCTGATACAAGCCAAGATCCCATTGACCTTCTGTGACACTTGGGCACACTGCTCACTCATGTTCTGCTGGTTGTCAACCAGTACTCCCAAGCCCCTCTCAACTGGGCCGCTCTCCAGCCACTCATCTCCCAGTCTGTAGTGCTGCCTGGGGTTATTGTGGCCAAAGTGGTATTGCTCTGAAACACTAAGGACAAAAATATCGATGAAACATACATACTCATACAGTAGATATGATTTAGAAATTAAATTAATAGCATTAGCAACGGAAAGGAGTATTACCAAAAAAAAATCAATATTACAGCCTAATTTATTTTTTTTTGTCAAGAGTTCAAGCTTGTTTTATCACGCTGCAAATTTGTGTCATGAAAAGGGGAGTTTTCTTGAAAAGTCACAGCTTTGGAACTTGAAATATTTGTAGGCTTTATATTATCAATGTTTCAACAAACCTTCATTCCTAAATATTTCAAATAAAACACTAAAGAAGACAGGAAAAATTGAATCATTTTGATCTTTAAAACTGTGGAAAAAAATGCCTGGGATTCCGGTAAGTTCAAGAACATGTCGTAAGGAAAGAGAATAGAGGCAGCACAATATACAACAGTGTGCCTGTGCAGCGCCTGCCCGCAATGCCTCCCTACAGAGCACAGAAATACTGTTAACATCGATGCTAGTAGACGGGGGGCCTGTGTTTACGTGAGGCTGCACTCGATACACCTGTTATTCTTCAACTGTCCACCACCTCCTGCCCTAAACAACACACTGCCTCCAGGAACCAGTTCACTTCCCTCTGTGCAGCTCTGCCATAATTAGGTCCATTATGTTACTGGAGAAGTAAAGTATACAACGCAGTATCTGTGACAGTTCAGATTAGGGTGGATATGTAAATTTGACTGAAAACCACATACACAAAAAGAGTCAAAAGAGGAGAAAAAATGTAACAGCTTCTTCCTCTTAAGAAAAATCCAACTGGCTGGCACTGACAAACATCCATTCATGTTTCTATTGCAATACCTCTTTTAATTTCCTGCTCCAAAGAAATGTCTTAACACTATATATAGAAAACTGGTGTACAACTGATCCACAAAAAGTTCCTTTCTTCTCCAACTTCACTGCAGTATTTTTCCTCACACATCTCTCTCACTAGAGTTATTCCCTTTTCTAAATATCTGAGTTCACTGACAGTAATTTAAATATCTCCAGTCCTCATTAATTTTCAGTTAGGAAATTAGGCCAGATCTGTATTTCTACTAATGTAAAAAAAATGCCTTCAGGAAAATCAAAAGAATTTTAATGACATTTTTTACGTAAATAAAACAGTCATGCCTTTTTTTTTCCCCTGTTCTATTTTCATTGTACTGGTTAAGGAGTGGGAATATACCCTTATAATTGAGCATGATTTATATAATATGCTAATTCATAAGTGGTGGCTCATCAGCCGCAATGTGAACTTTGAGAACTCTGCAAGGAGTGCAATGAGGACAGGTTTTTCTTGTGGGCTTCCAGGGAACTTCACAAAGAACTGTGCATTGGCAGTAATGGGAATTTGGGCACATGTAGACATTATCTTGTAGAAAATTGGGCTGATGTGCCTTAATTCTGAGGTTTTCCAGCCCTTTTTGATGTGCTAAAGTCAGGCAACCTGGCTCCTTCCACTCCATTTTCCTTATCTATCAATGAAGACAACAAGGACTACTGCAAAACAGTGTTGTAGTTTAGTTCAGTTAGTATTTTAACTTCTCTCTGTTCTAAGTAATTTGGGTAAAACTCATGTTCTCCCCTGCAAAAACATTCTTCATTGGAGGAATTCCCTTCAGTCTCCTACCTTGTAAATTAGTGTCTCAGTTGATGAAGAAAGGATGAGTTCTCCTTTCTGGGAATTAGGCATACTGCCTTCCCCACCCTCTACACAGCTCTTTACATAAAGATGTTCAGCTTGGCCAAACATTGTTTTCTATGCAGATTTTAAGTACCTTTACTACTATAATGGGATTTTTTAAATTTTTTTTTTTTTTTGTACTGAAATACAGTAATACTTCAACTTCCCCTTCTCAGTTTTGTTTTAAAATGCTTTTCAGGTCTGTTTAACTGCAATCATGATAATGAGAACCTATTCATCTTCACAAACATTAGGTTTCCCTAGTTGCTTATCAATAGAAAGAATAGGAGGGAAGATTTATGGTTGTATGAGTAATCCTAGAAAGAAATATGCCCAAGGAGTTATGATCAGGACAGAAAAACAGCATAATGTCATGTTGCCTATGTCAGTATCTTGCTAGAAAATTAATATACCACAGTTAAGGTAATTACAGCATCTGTGTGTAATCTAGCAAGGCACAGTGATTATAAAAAGCTGCTGTCTAGAAAATTCCCATCTTCTTATTCCTCCTCCAATTTGATTCCTAGTAGAAAACTAAATAATTTACACTATGGAAAAGTACTTTTTTTTTTTTTTTTTTTTTTTTTTAAGATTTCTTTTCAGTAAAGTACCTTGTCAAGCGAGATGATTGGTACTCATCCCTCCAGATTAATGAAATTGCAGTGATCTCCAGGATGCTAAGATGTCATTTTCTTTGACTGGTGGATTCCAATTATCAAGAGATTCATCACTGAAAATTATGCACTTGAAAACAAAATAAAACAGGATGTAAACTACTAATTATTTAAGATATCTGTTCGTAAACATATCTTTGAAAAATTTTAAGTTTCATTTCCCACCCCTTCATAACAGTGTCCACATAATTTACAATGTCACAGCAAGACTCTGGCATGTTGACTTGCTGTAACATGCTTGTTTAGCATGTACTTGTTCTGGTCAAAGCAAAGGAGCTTGACTCTGCTAGGACAAATTAATTAATTTTAAATTAAATCAATTAATTAAAATAATTATTTAATTAAAATAAATTTTAATTTTAAATTAATTCATTAAATAAACAGGTAACTGAACACCATGCTTTAGCAGACTATGAAAGCTTATGCTGGCCACAGGGGCCACTCTCCTCTTGTTAAAGCCAGACTGTTGATCCAGAAAGTCAGCACTGTGATGTTAAAAACACGAGATAACCTCTACTTTGTACAAGTATTAGTAAGGGTGTCTAAACGTTGTTGGATGCCTACAATTCAAATTTTGGGAGCGTATTTATTCTCCTATCTGGCTCCTGTTTACTCTTTGCTCTGAAGCATTTAGAAGATAAGATGCTTCCCAGAGCAGCCAATACTGGCAATCACTTTAAATTGAGCATAAATGAAGTGAAATTCTCCTGTGTCAATGAGCACCAGCATTCTCATTCCCAAGTGTAAGGAGAAAAATCCTGTTGTACATGCATACAAATGTTTTTAATATTCACTCTGTCAGTTTAACTTTTGTCCCTCATGCTCTGTCTTGGATTCCAAGATGACACTATGAAGATACCAGTTTATCAAAATTTAGTTCAGATGTTGTTGAATTACAGTTTCTGACCGATGGTAAATGGACAAATCATCTTCAACCATGTGGCTCACTCACATGGACATATACAGACAAGTACGTGAGAATAAACTTTTTAAATCGGTTGCCACCTAGACTAACATAAAATGTGGGAAAATTCTGCCCCTAAGGAATTTGATACACTTATAAGCAAATGGGAGGAAAGGAGTTGCATTGCAACAGCAGAAAAAGGCATCTCAGCTTTTACAAGTAATACTCTCTATACTTGTCACTGCAGAGATCTCAAAGGGAGTCAAGTAACAGGCAACTATATCTTAATATAGAAAATGCAAATGTGTAGGGATTATAAAGTTCTGCTTACCATATTATGAAAAGCATCCTCCCCCCTCTAGATCTCTACTGCATTCAATACTCATGGGGAATGTCAGGCAATTTGTAAATCCCAAATGGTGTTAGGCATGAGGTGGGTGCTGCAGTGCTCAATTTCAGCAACAGAGTAGTGCTTCCAGGCAGAAAGAACAGCAGACTTTTCAGCATTTAAGCATAAGTTAAAACTTAGGCACTATAGCTTACCCAAGTGCTCTATGCAGAAGCTTGAAGTTCTATTAATTTGATTAACATGGACTATTGTTCTTAACAGCCCTATGTATCTTAGTATTTGCTTAAACCACTATCATTTATCTCTTTAAAACCGACATATCAGGTAATACAAGCAACATATTTAAGGAAGAGTTTGTTAATACAAAATTGCATTTGGTGCTTAAGCCAAAAATCTGACAACTACAGCAAGGGCAGACAATTGCCATCACACTCTCCACCCCTGTATATAGAACTAATACACTGAAGTCTTTTATCCTCAAAGTCAACCACATACTCATCCTCCGTACAGTTTTTTGGACTACATGGCTGACCTAATGAGGGTGCAGTGGTCAGACACCAAGAGAGGCACACAAAGCAATGTGTTTAGAAGGCTTTATAGGCAAAGCAGACTCAATGAAGTGGTGACTGTGCATTCTAAATAATAGAAGTCTCTCTGTGCTGCACAGGCACACATGTACGTTGAGAAGCATTATCAAGCAGACTTCATCAACAGCTGAAGTACTTATCCACATCAGTTGCTGAAGCTCTTATACTTCCAGTTTAGCCTTGTTGAATAAGGAGACTGTTCACCGGAAAGGGGATTCCAAGTTGAACCAAAAAATACTGGTGTAGTTTTGTCAAACACAGGAAGACTGATAATATTACAAGTTACATGATCTACCCTAGAGGCCAGGAAGAGTTTTCTGCCTTGAGCAGACTTTCTTTACTTTCATATAAGACCTTCAAGACTAAAACCGGAGAAAAAAGGCTTAAAAACAATAAATTCTTTCTTGTTTCCAAATGTGTAATTCATGACAAAAATTATAATCCAGAGGGCTTCTTCAATTGTTGGACATCTAAGTCAAACCGAGTATATGAAAAAAAGTAGAATTTGCCTGAGGTAACTCAAGGTGCCAAGCCATGGAGCAAACATTATGAGCTTATGACATGGAATCAGCTCACTAAAAAGTATTGTGTGAGCAAAGTTGCTTACTGAATTGTAAAATGATATGTGCACTCACTGTTAGTATTCACTGTGTAAAATTAAAATTATGTGTATTTTGTCCCAGTAACTTTTGCCATCTAACAGAAAAATTCTGAAGTATCTTTTATACAAGTGTGGGCCAGATTCCTCATTTCCCAATAAATAAGAAACATATTAAAACCTAAGGAGTATATTTCTCACAGCAAAATTTTATAGACACTTCAGGACAGAGCACGGTATCTACAATTTACACAAGGTGCAAAACCTACATGTTATTTTATTATAAATCTTGATGTGAATGAAAAGAAATAACCACATGATGGCAGCAGAATACATGACACGAGGAAGGGCCTGATGCCCCTTTTCATGACCAAATAGAAGAATTTGAGGGAAAGACAGGGTGTTACCTTCAGCTGTTGTTTATAGGGAATGTTCTCTACTTGCCTAGTTTGAAACAGTAGCAGCACCAAGAGGAAAATTGTAACTATGAAGCTAAGAAACTACAATATTTGATGTAGAAGCTCACTGAGGATGTAGTTATAGTTCATCAAGTGCCAATAGATGTTCAAAGTGGAGTGTCTGCAAGCAAGAAATATATCTCCTAAACACCTTAGTGTACACCTGGTTTTAAAGGAGTAGGCTACTGAACCAAAAGCTCTCCAGTTGTGAAAAACATCTGACCTACACCTTAGTGTTCCTAAATCCTTATTGATCCATCAAATAAAAAATTCACATTATATGCTGTTGCATAACTAGGGTTACATATATTACTAGTGCATACATAAAGACTGCTAAGAATAACACTGGTAAAGAAGGATTTTTCAATTAAAGGACAGAAGAGACCCTCAGATTTCTTGTCTCTTCTGAATGGCCATGTGGGAAGAAACATCTCAAATGCTGTCATAAATGGATACATCTTATTTTATTACTGTTTGTTGCTATATGTTTTATTCTTTTTGTTTATGCACCGTAACCTTAACTTCTGGACCCTTAGACAACATGGTTAATTGCTCCAGTCTTTTCCTTCTGCAGGCCTATCCTTCTATTGGTAGGGAGACTCAGTTGGATCATTCATATGTGTTATGCTTATAACAGGAAGTATCAATCTACCAAACAGACATTTTGATGTTACCAAATTGTTTTGCTAGACTGGGATGGGTTCTGTAAGATACGGGTTATCTGAAGTTTTTCATCCCTCTCTCATTGCCATTCTTCACACATTGTGCCCTCTGCACCCACCTCACCTCTAGCTCATCTGTTCTTCCTGGGAGGCCAGGAGTTTTTCCCCAGTAACTTCAGCTATTGGTGGAGGATGCCACACAAGGTGGCATTGAGGCTCTCTTTTCTTCCCCCTTCATGTATCCAAGTTCTGAGCAACTTTGCATTCTAGTGCCTTATTGGGTATTACCTGCCACTGTAAATCACTGTACCACTTCATGTTATTCACCAGTCTTGTTTGTAGTTGTCCTGAGGTGCTGTACAAGACAAAAAGGACTGTGAATTTAGTGCATTTTGTCTACCAGTTATTTGGTAAAGCTCATACTCAGCACTGACATTTTGTACTGAGGATCACTGGTATAGGACCATGGCTTAAGAGAGAAAGTAGAAATAAATAATTTTTAAATGTCTATAATTTGTTAACTGAAAATATTTTTCATGTTTAAAAACATGTGAATCAACATATCAAATTAAATCTCACTTATGTGAAAACATAATGGTAAAGGCCACAAATAAGCAGTCACAGTTTTCTCTGATACACAGCTTCCTCTTTTTTTGTGCAGGCTCAAGTGATTTAAAGGCTCACCAGCTTTCAATCCATTCCTCCCTATCAAAATGTATTTTAAGGATTATCTCTGGAGAAGGAATTTTGGACAAAGCAAGTAGTGTGTGTTTGGAGAGCAGGAGCCAGGGGTTATCAAATAACCATCACACATAATGGTTACTTTGGAAGACAGATGGCATAACTCCAACTTCCACTTTCCCTTCCTTCTTCTTCCCTCAGTTTCTATTAATGAGCACAACATCATATGGTATGGGATATCCCTTTGGTCAGCTGGGGTCAGCTCTTCCAGATGTGTCCCTTCCCAGCCTTTTGTGCACACCCAGCCTACTTGCTGGTGGGACAGAGAGAGAAACCAAAAAGACCTTGGGACTGTGCAAGCACTGTTCAACAACAGTTAAAATATCCCAATGTTATCAATACTGTTTTGGTCACAAATGCAAAATATAGCACCATGTGAATTACTGTGAGGAAATATAACTCTATCCTAGTCAAACCCATCACAGGGGACACCACTGACATTCTTAAGAGTGGATTTTTTTTTCTCTTTTTTTTTTTTTTTTTCTATAAGGAGTTATTCAGGAGTACAATTTTCTTTTTTGTGGAGTGGAGCAGAAGTAGAATTTGTTTTCTTTCTTTTTGCACTCCAGTAAGTACATGGATGTTTCAGAAGTTTTATTAACTGTCTTCAGTAGTTTCAATGAAGTGAAAGCACCAAGGATTCAAATGCTTCTTGGGCCTGTTAAATTGCACTGCAAATCTCCCAAAATGTTATATCAAATCTGGATAATATAGAGATGACTTACTGATACAACATATATAACCCCATGTCTAAGAAACCACCTAAGTTGAAAACACCATGCTAAGGTCTATTTTGCTTTATATATAAAATGTTGTATATATGATATAAATTTTGCTGCTAGTTAGAGCAATTAATTTCTTCATGAAAGACAATTAAATTTGGAACACCAATACAGAAAAACAACATGTACATAGATTTCTATTAGAAAAGTAAGTTAGTTATTAAGTTCAACTCTAGGCTGTTTATGAATACAGCGGATATTGTCTCAATACCTGAATATTTTCTTTTAATGAGGAACATTTTTGTTAAGAGGAAGATTGTGAGTATATCTAATACAGAAGAGTTCAGCTTGCTAATGCTTATAGTTTTCAAATGGTCTGTTCATATGTCTAAGTAGACAATTAATAAAAGATGAATAGCACAATATCAAAAGACATCTGTGTTAGCTGCAGAAATATAATGAAGGCAATTTAGTAAGTTTCAGAACAAAACCCACAAATATTTTATCAGTTCAAAAGACCTAACTGAATCTTCAATGAGAATCTTCTTAACTCACTGCAATGGTTTGCACATATGGTACTTTCTACCCACAAACTTCTTAAAATGCTCCTTAGGGACACGGATTGTACTACAGGTATATTTTTAAATGTCGTCATAAAAAGTGGGATAAGCAGCTCATCAGTCAGCCAGAACAGTGAACAAAAGGATCTTTAGTTCACTGAATGATCCAATCTTTAAGTGTCCTATTTGGCAAGGGCATGTAGGACTCTATCTTTGGTTGTGGAAACATGTGAGTTGTTTATAAAGTCAAGGAAAACTGATCAGTAGCAGGGGTAGCCCATGGTCATGGTGCTGCAAACTGGTAATGGACAACTTTGACAGAAACTTTTAGTTTCTGTAACACTCAGTGAAAGAAAAATCCTTTGCTTACTCTCATAATAGTCTGGATTAGACTTAGTGTTTGACTGGAGATCCACTGATTTGGGATTTTTATTAAAAGAATCTCTGATTTTTATATGGTTTTTCAGCACCTGAAAAATCTTCCAGAAAAAAAACTTTCTGTACAGAATAGCCTACCAGATACTTGGCAACTTTTGTCTCCAGATTGGCTCAGAAAATTGAAAAGAAGAGGGAAAAGTTCACAAAAATTAAATTTAGGTAGTAATCAGCACTCTAGGACTATATTAATTAGCTTAAAGTATTTGTGTAAAATACTGTATGTTATAAAGAATATCTTTTGGGAATTACTCTTCATCCTGAACCATAACACAAAAGCAGAGAATTACACTATGAATTTAAGAGGTAGCATATTCAAAACCAATGATAGTAAAAAAAAAAACCACCCCCACACAAAAAAAAGTTAATGCTTTCTTATGATACCAGTAATTGGACTTCATGACTTACTGCCAAATGAAACACTGAAGGAAAAAAAATAATAGCAAGAGGTGAAATGAAATGGTATATTTACAGAGAGAGCAATAATTACAGAGTTACAAATGTTAATGTTAAAAGTATATTTTGGGAGAGATATTAAAACATGCTTCAGGGTTCAAACAAATATCTCACTAATAAATAACATGATGAAACTTAATGTATGGGGACTGATTGTTCTTCCAAAATATCATGAATAGCCCTCTGTTAAAAACTATATATTAAAAGGACTTTTTTACTAAGCATGACAGTTGTCAAATAATCAAATGTAAGAACTGTTTGGAAAGCAGCTCGTTGTTTCATAGTGACAGCTTTCCATAGGTGACATTTTGATATAGATTTCCCCTAGCTACAGGGAGAGAAGAGGGAAATATAATAATCTGTGGGAGACAGTACAAGGTTAATCCAACTCTGGTTTTACTTTTTTATACATTTAGGGGTGTGGGTCTTGAGACTGAGTGGATGCCCTTTATATAAATAGCTTGAGAGGCTCTGACTCATGTTGAGTTTTTTGTGTTGTGTTTTTTGACTCTGAGTCACAATTACAGTGGCAAAGACTATTAACTAGTTAACTATATTAACTTTATACAAAAATAGAAATATGATTAAATATATTTGTAAAAATAAAATAAACATAAAAATAAT
>WTSP01008176.1:76682-122885 GCA_025331215.1 Actenoides lindsayi
AAATATATTTGTAAAAATAAAATAAACATACAAATAATACTTTAATGCAAATGTGCTACCCTATACAACCAAATAGCATAAGCTGGTTTTAAAAACAGTCTCCGGCTGTTAGTGATTAATTCAATCTGACTGATTTGGAGATATTTACACTGGTAAATTTCCTTCTGAGTGTGAGGGGTCCAGAGGTTTTGTGCAAATACTTCTGAAATAAAATTATTTGTTTTGGACATTTTAAAGTACTGTTTTATTGTTGCTTCACTTTTTAATGTAAAACATAACAATTTTCTCTTATTTTGTGAATAACTCAGAGAACCAGATATAGCAGGGAGTCCAGTGTAAGTTTTAATAAGATGTAACATGATGAATGCAATTTCATTAGATGGAGGTGAATTTAGAAACTCCTTAAAGGACATACCTTTACTCAAGAGAAAGAAAAAGTATCTGCTGTACCCAGTAATCATTCCTGCATAATCAGAGGAAGTTGGAGTCATATTCAACCCACCTGCTCTCAGTCTTCAGGACTGAGATGCTAAAATGGCATCAAAATCCCCAGTTCCCAAAGCTTATAATTTACTTTCTCACAAGTTTGTAGCTCAGTAGTCTTTAAAATTGTGGCTAGAACCTGCTATTTAAACAAGGTTTCTTATATGAATACAAATATAGAAAGAAAGCTGAAACAATCTTGGATTCAGATTCACATTTTACTGACTATTAAAGAACAAGTAATATTAATTTAATCTTATTTCATGTTAACTACTTTTCAGCATCATAGAAGTGCTATTAAAATCAGATTTTGATTGTAGCAGTCAGTAGAATACCTAACTGATCACCAAAAAGATCAACATTAACTGTGCAGCTAGTGTTTGAAAACTGATTGGAAAATACCTTAGAATAGCAATTGATGCACTCCGGAATGATGTGAGAAATTAACAAAGGTAATAAATAACATTTCTTTTCCAATATTACTATAAAATTAAGAATTGCCAAACAGAATTTCTTAATTAGATTCTTATTGTCCCTCCAGGCCAAAATACTTGAAACTGGAGGTGGGCTGAGAAGACATCTGACTAGATGGCCTCTGTGGCCTCAGGTCAACATGTTTGGCTTTAACTTACCCATTTATTTAAAATCAAAAGTTAATCTTTCCCCATCTGAGAAGAAAAAAAAAAAAAACCGCTATAAAAAAAATTTAAAGCATTTCTTTCTTTCAAAATGCAAACTCTTCTATCATCATCTAGGAAATTAAATTCTCAAAATTACTTTCTTCATTTCTGCAGTTTTGAGGCTTTTGAGATTCCCTGTGTTTCATATGACTGCAGGGATATCAAAATATAATCAACAGCAGATGTTGTTTCTGGTTCAAAACTTGAAGCTAGCTGTTTGGGGGCTTCCGATATCCAGCTACTATGGCTGGTCAGATGACTGGTCCATCCTCTGCAGCCTAAATTAGAACATACCATGAAACTGCATGCTATGCACACATCACAAGGAGCTACAAGCAGATAGACAAAATCAACCATCTGGAGAAAGGAAGGGATGGTAGGACAAGGGAAGTCAAAGGAAATGAGTCAGATGAAAATTATTAATTTAAGACAGAAGCATAAAAATTTTAAAAAGTTTCCAGAATAAGGAAAGAATGTCAAATTATTTGAATGAAATTAATAAAATCGCAGTATTCTAATGTGATAATTATAATCAGAGCTGCAAAACCAGAACTCTGTCATGTGTACATCATTTATATTGTGATTATATAATGAATATCAGGGTTATCACTTGATTTGCACAAGGTTTCTTGCACAAGACTGTACTCTGGCAATTTCTTGTGAGAGCATGTGCAGGTAAAGTGCTCCATCTTCAGCTTTTTTTTCCTTGATATTATTTTCAGTCATCAAAACAATAAATAGAAATAATATCATATCCCTAGGTTAATCAAGCAGGGAAGAAGAATGAAAAAATAAATTAAATTAAATATTTGTAAATATCATGAACTATATATGAAAATATAGTTATAAAGTGTTTTTCTGAATTTCAGACAACAAAGAAAGGTCAGTGAATTTCATAACTTGTTGGTGGAAAATAATTTGCAAGATAAGAGCCTCAGAAAATTACTAACAATAACCAAAAAATTATGACCTAGAAAACACGGGGACAAGAACTTTGATATTCTTTGTGCAGCTTATTAAGTATGTAATACAACCATATTGTGTAAGGGAGGTGACTGATGTGAAGTAAAAACACCGATATGTGACAAAACAAAGCAGTTTTCAGTTGCGATAGAGCAAGGCAAATGTTTAACCAAAGCCTGATCCAACATCCAGTGAAATGCTGGTCAAACCAAATAAATAATTATGTCGTTTCACATTCGTCAGTTTCTTTCAAAAGGGTTTGCCTACTGTTCTGAGAGGACTGAGTCAATGGAAGTGGTATTGGATATTGTTCACTGTGACTTTAGCAAGACCTCTGACACTTGCTTGTAGTGTTCCTGTATCCAGATTGGTGAAATATGGGCTGAAGATGTGGACAATAAAGTGGGTGGAAATTTGGCCGCACTCAAGGGCAGTATCAAGACGATTAACAGCTGGTTACCACGGGCACTCTTCAGGGAACAAATACCCGTCATTTTTTTTATTAATGACCTAGTTGATAGGATGAAGAGCACTCTCAGTAAATTTCAAGTTTTCAGCCCAGCTGAGGGCTGTCAGATCTCCAATCCTGTCTCACACAAGAAGTGACTGGTCTCCTGTATGAACCCCTTGGACACATGCTGTGGCCTTGTCTCTCTTTCTTTCTCTGGCACCATTTCCAGGGATGGACCCCCTGGCTGGGCCTGGGCCCAGGTTCACATTCTTGCATGTCTGGGACTGTCAAAGGACACTGTTTCTCAGATTTTTGCCTTGTGTTTGGGATCTCTGGGATAGTGCTCATGGGTGAGGGAACAGCTTGCACTGCCATCACCCCAGCTTTTGTCTCACTTTCACTCTGAGAGCTGCCATCCCTCATTGCACTCTAGCACAGAAAAAGGAAACCGGTAGAAAGAAAATACAAGAAAAAAGGTAGCAACGACTTACACAAAACTGAAAATACTGACATTTATCAGAGAAGTCAAAGGGCAGGTCAACAAGACCCATCTTCCTTTAGACTGTGCCTCAGAATAAACTATATGCTATTTTCTTTATGAGCTTCAAGAATGATGGCTCCTCATTGATGTACTGGCTGCTTGCACAGTCCTGGATGAGAAGCAGGGTATATTTTGGATCTCCTCCTGTTATATCTCCTACTGTTGAATTCAAATTAATTGCTCATTGTACAGACAACTTTCTGATAGAGGTAACCTGGTTAGCAGCATGTAACTTGGAAAATAAGCATGTGAAATGCTATGGCTTTTTACTTCTTTTCACAAATCAGTTTGCAACTACAAACTTTGTAACATGTGTGAAATTATCCTAAACTGCTATGTTTATATTGTTCTAGTTATATGAGAGGATAAAGTAACATTATTTCTAAAGCTAATGATTTTTGAGTGAGAAAATGAGAATATAAATGAGTTTAAAACAATGGTAACTTTTCTTAATGTAGCCTATCAAAGGATGTACCTCTAGGAGAACAGAAATCATTTGAAAATCTTGAGTTGAAATTAGGGAAGAGTTTGGGGGAAAAAAATTACATTTTTGCATAAGTAGATATTGATAAATACAGCAAATCAATACACTAGATATTCATTTGGTATATTTTCATTTCAAAGGTGAACAAGTTTAATAAAGCAAGATCAAAAAACTTGAGAGAACAGGTAATATTCTATTTTAGGAAGAATGAACTCCCTCCCTACTGTGTGCTGTTTGGTTGGGGGCGGTGTACTGGAAAAACACAAACTAATAGTTGTGATTTTTTATTTCAATAGTAAATCAAAAACAAAATTTATTAGATATCTGCATAATTCAGAAAAAGTATTTCAATTATTAAATACAGACATCTGTGAAGTTACTCCATAGTCTTCAATCAAGAGTGGGTTGGATGAAGCTTAGAGCAACCTGGTTTAGTGGAAGGTGTCCCTGTCCATGGCAGGGGGGCTGGAACTACATGATCTTTGAGGTCCCTTCCAACCCAAACAATTCTATGATTCTATGATTCTAAGTTCATGACACTAATGCAAATTTAAGAAGACCCCCTGGTCAAAGAAAACTGCGGAAACTAAGGAAATTAAAAAGAATATAACAAGGAGCAAGAGTAAAAGAATAATTTGATAATTTGATTTATTATGCCACTTGTGATTCTAAATGCCCCAAGAATTTGGTCAATGAGAAAGGGAAATGTGCCAGCAGAACTGAAGAAGAAGAAAGCAACATGAGTACAGATTAATTTAGGAGTGATATGCTCAGATAGCTGCAAGAGTTAAATTTGTTACCTTTTTCTGATAGAAGACAAAAAACAAACCCACTTTCACCTCCATGATGATGTAAAAGAAAAAGAAAATGCATGTGATTTTCCAGCTAAGAAACTTTATGATCTATAGAAAGCAATACAAATTTCTATAACAGAAGACAGAAATCACTATTACTGGACTTTGCAAAGTACTTTCTTGAAGCTGGTTCAAAACTTTTACACTGCAGTAAACATAAATGGGTGTTCCTTTTGTCTTTTGTTTGGTTTTTTTGTAAGCTGGAGGACCAATAAAGCCATTAACCTAGAAATGTAGGTTCCTCCCATATTCCTTGTCTTTTTCCTCCACTCCAATATCCTGATGTGTCCCATGTCTTCCACGGGAGTAAAGGTATTACTCTTAAGTGTCCATACTGTGCTTGTATTTTCTCTACCTGTTCAAGCTCTACCCTTGGCTTTTTACAATCACACTCATTTTCCTCTGTCCTAGCCTTTTTCATCTGCAGCCCTCCCTGAAACTTTTCCCATTTCAGTCCTGGGCACCCAAGCTACCTGCTCCTTCTTGAGTTTTCTGTCCCTACTTGGTCTGACAGAAGGGCGTCAGCAAAGCTTGTTGTGTTGGCAGTTGACTGGTTGTCTCATGTGTCTGGCTTTAGATCATCTTTTACTCTGCAGCTAGTCTGTCAAGGCAGAAGGTTTAAAGTTGAGTTACAGCAATCTACTTTCATGAAAGTCAAAGGAATTTAATACCTTTGAGATATGTAGACATTGTCAAGTATAGCTGAACATGACCAAAAATGTATTTAAAAGTTAGTAGGGAAAGAGGTGGGGCTGAATGCCATTGAAAAAATTATGTTCACATAAACCTGATTTCCTTATGGAGCCAGGCTAAACCCAGTGAGGAAATGAGAACAGTATCTGCCCATTTGAATTTAGTATGTTCAACCACTGAGTAATACAAACCTCTGGAAAGAGAGTTGAAGGGTTACTGATCCCAGAGCTATAGATTTGCTGCATTCAGCAAGGCAATTAGAACAGCTACCAGGAAGAGTAAAACTTTCATGCTCAGACATGAAACAGAGATTTGCTAAAAATTGATTAATGTCATATCCTTGTAGTATTAAAGATAGATGACAAGCTTCTGGCTGCACTTTGGATGCATCTTGCCAAAGTATATGCTTACTGTCTACAGAGACAATGCATTTTATGCAGAATAAACGAACAAACAAAACCCTTTCACATCTGACCCATACACTAATATGACAGATGCCTGCAAAATAATTCATATATTTTCATCATTATTAGACTGTCATGTTGTTGCTGTCTTGGGGTACAGTGGTGTTGTGATACAGTTCTCCTTTTGCTCTTCTCAGTTAGAGGCAAGAGCACTGCTTACTCACAGAGGTCTGTCCTGCATCATATTAAGCACCCAATGTGGTATTTTAGGTGAGTTATAGTGGAACGAGACAAGTATACGCGGGTTGCTAAGTGAATGAGGTAGATAAAAAATAGAACAAAGAGAAAAGATAAAAATGTCAAGTTGACAGAAAACTCAGTTTATTATTTCCTGTAACAACATTTAATCCAACACAAAGTGTTGATAGATCTCAGATATCTTCAGTAATCCACTGTGAGCAAAGAAATCATGACATGGAAATGTGGCTCTTCAAGGTGAATAAGATGGATTTTTCAGTAAAAAGAGCTAACCTATACCTGAATGACTCCATCTTTATATTTAAAAAATGTGTCCACATTACAACTGAACTCAAACAGACCTGCTTCTTAAAAAGACAGGCCATTGTCGCAGCTCCTTAGTCCCAATTCACAAAGGTGGAGAAGTTTTTCAGTGCACACCAGTGTACACTATGTATTGTTATGTAAAAGTAATGCACTGAGAAATCAGAACTAAAAGTCTAAGTAAGCACTACATATGTGAACTACTGCTATTACCGTGGCAGCTGATTTTATGTAAACTCAGTGCATAATTATTGCCAATCAGTTTTCAATAGCCACAAATATCAAGGAAGGGACTTGTTTTAGGAAGAATCATTCAATATTTTCCACAAACTAAATTATGTTAGGATATAGCTAGCTATAATAAAATATATGCTTTTGTTATGTCCCTTACAAAAGATGCAATTGTATTCCAATATTTCTTTTTTCCATGTGAAAACAAAATGTGTTTCCATATTTAGACTAAAAGTATCACAATCCTGACTACCATGCTGGCAATATAAATTTGTAAATGCAATGCGGTCATGCAGTCTAACAGGGGTTATATATTTAGGGTCATTCTGAAAGCTCTGGTGATAAAAATATTAGACTATTTCTGAACTGAGCAATGATTAACAAAAAAAAACCAAACCAAAACCAGTCTATATCTTATATACATCTTCACATACGTTATGATAGGCTATGTCATGGAAGAACCCACTCAATACATATGAGCATACCCATTTTGCCCCATCAATTAGACACCATCCATTAAGGCTCCTAAATTTGGAATAAACATCTGTTCCTTTATCAGAAATCAAAATTTCAAGACCCACAAAAAACAACAGTTTTGATGCTGAGAATGATCTGCCAAAGTCTGGGGCATTAAAGATAGTTGAACATCCTAAAATTCTCACCTTACGACTTACCCACATTCAAACAAAAGTGAGACTTTTGTATACCCTAATCAGCAAGGTGCTTGTTCACATGGAGAAACAGATCTAATTTTAACTTAGCCCTTGTTTTGCCCAAGTTAATATTCTCATTTAAATAAGATTCTTTCCACAGAAAAGCTTGTTTGATGTATCTGCCTCTGTTTAATGATAGGAGATGTGCTGTGTATTCAGCTAACAAAATGAAGTATTGTGCAAATTAACATCAAGGAAGTCCTCAAGTGTATTAGAGGGTGGACTGCATAATGAGGATCTGAGATCAAGGGCCTGAGCTGTAACGGTTCTCTTCTGAGGGCATATTTATGCTGCATTTGTGCAAAACAGTAGAGAATGTTATGCTAGAATAAATGGCTGTGATGCAGGAGAGGATCCTCACTGAGGAATCAGAAGATGTTTTACCTATAATACAGAGACTTACAGTTGCATGACACAGTGTTACACAGAGAGATGGAAGAATAAGGCTGAAGATGCATGAGAAAATTGGAGTTGCACATACAGGCTGGGCAGTTAGACTTCTCAGGATGGATGAGATTAGATAACTCTCAGATCTACAGGAAGTATTTCAAAGTGGTTTTCAGTGCAAAGAATAGCTGCAAAAAAACTCTGCAGTCACTATCCTTCATACACAAATGCAAATACTTCCACAGAGGAATGTATATAGCAAATCAGACTGGTGCTGATTTTATTTCCTTTTATCCTGTTAGGATATCATGGGAAGTTTAAGAGCTTGCTCATGTCCCATTCTGAGATTCTGCCACAAGCATAATAATTTCCATCATTTAGACAGCTAAAAACACAGTAAATCACCATTTTGCAGTAGGGCCAGTGCAGATTTATTCACCTCTAACTCTATGCCTCTTTTCTTATATTAGTGCTATGATTGTTTTAGTTTTTGTGACCTCAAATTTGACTACTAAGGTAGCTTCCCAGGTCTTCATGCCAATTTTTGGCAATGAATTCATTATGTAAAATACTTTCCTTTTTCATTTTTGGAAAAAAAATATATTTTTTCATTTGGACTTGTGTGCATAAAAAGTCAAATATAAAATAGTAGAGCTTGATGTCATCAAAATAAAATATTTTCTTTGACCTGAAAAGATACCTTTCAAGAAGTATTCGATTGGCAGATTGTTTTTTTGTTTGGTTGGTTTGGTTTTGGTCTTTTTTTTTTTCTTATCATTTAAAAATATCAGTTGCCAAAACTGTGGCAGCTCTCCTTATTAAGTTCAGCAAAACCTATGCTTCCACTATTTGACCGTGACCTGGAGTTTTAACAAGCTATTTCCAAGAAATTATGAGAAACCTAGAGCAGGTGAAAACTCAATCCGGGGAGGAAAGCAAGTCCATTAAAAACATGCCTGAGCAGAAGTGCAATAGCAGCACTTGGCCATGGGCTCAGGGGGCACAGCAGGCACCAGAGCTGTCACTGGAGGGTGTAGAAAAGACACCGAGGTGACAGGGACCAGGACCCAGGAGTGGTCAGGGCATGAGACAGAGGGAGGACAACAGGGAGGAATCAGTGTCATGGCAGCTATCTAAGGCATGCTTTGGCTGTGACAGGGCACAAGGAAGCTGGCTTCTCTGCTTATTGCTGGTCTCATTACACCCCTGGGAGGCATATTTGCTCACATCCATATCTACCAGTTTATGGACATCCTTGCGCTATCTACTTCATAATAAAAGTGTCACAGAACACTTATGAAATAGGGACTCTCATTGTTTACAGACCTTGAACACAGAGCTCCTTGCATGCATAAATGTATTTGTTCCTATCCCCTTCCTCAACAAGAAACAGGCACTGAATCATTCTCATCCAAATGTCACTGAACTTCTCCTCGTTTAGGCTGCTGGCAGCTCAGCTCTCAGAGCCAGCGTCCAGGGACATACAACTCCAATAAATCTGATGGAAATAACACTGCTGCTTGATTGACACAGACAGTGACAGCAGGTATCAGACTTATGGTCCATATGACTGCTTAGTGCAAGCTCAAATTCTCAAAAGCTAAATACTGTCAGATTAAAGAAAGAAATCCTGTGCTTTTGACTGTTTTTACTGTTCATTTTGGTTGTCTGTATTTTCTTTCTTAAAACAATTTATTATTGGGACGAAATAATATATCCAATCTCCTGCTGACAGATTCTATTCGTCTAGCTCCTCTGAACTGTGAAAAAAACCACGGAAGATGAGGGCATTTCAGTTATAGCTGTAGCGCATTACCAGTTTCATTTTAGATATAACAACAGAGACTTAAACTTTTGTGAGCAACAAACTGTCACTAGGGTTTCCTGGTACCACACAATACAATGAGTCTCAGGACTTTATACAAAGACTTCTGTAAGTGGCAGAAAATTCTTTTGACACTGTTTTTTTTAAAAAATATGTCTGTTGGGAGACAGCAGTGGCCGTCACATTCTTCCTACAAACCTCATCAGTAGAAAAGGGCCGAAACACTTTCAATCAACTCAAATCAGCCTGGTTACATGTAATGTACAGCTGTAGACTTTCAATGCTATATCAGTTATCTCTGGGTTTTATACTTTTGGGTCTGCCAGTTTATACATCCATGGTCTTCTATAAACCAATGTAAGTTACCCCAAAATCCCAGTGCTAGCCAGGAAGATCACTGATATCATTCACTAGACTTTCAAACACCTCATTAGTATTTCATACAATCATAGAATGGCTTGAGTTGGAAGAGACCTTAAAAATCATGTAGTTTCAACTCCCCTGCCATGGGCAGGGACACCTCCCACTCGAACAGGTCCAAACACTCTATGGTCCTATGATTCTATGATAATAATCCACAGTATGTGAGGGCCTTATTAGGTTTTGCAGAATGGCAACTGAAATAATTCCATAGATCAGAACCAAAATTGAACACATTTTGAATAAAATTTGGGCTGTGCATGTTAAAGCAGCCTGATTTCTTGCTGCTTATGACAGTGTTTAGACAGGCTTTTTAAGTAATTTTGTCAAAGCCAGTAGCCAGGATGACACTTTCATGACTCTAAGAGTCTGAACAATCATACTGATTTCTAGGCAGCAGACTATAAACGCTAGATAGCAGAGCTCTGAAGTGCTTTCTTAAATTGAACCAAGCTTCAGAGGTGTAGCAGCAACACTGTGATGTTTGACTTTTGTTGCCTCATAATGTTTTGAACATATGCTGTGCAAATATTTTTTCCCGGATTGTAAGATTTTGGGGATATGAGCCTTCTGTTAATTCTACATTCAAACAGTGGGGAGTAGACAAAGAGGAGCTGGCTAATGAATGTGAGTAACTGGTGATGCTTCCTCCTTGTCCCTAGTAAATCTACATACAGAACTTCCTATTCAGTAACTGGCTTTGAATAACTAAGTGATAACAATGAGATAACACATTTCAAATCAGAAGGATACTTCTCATTTGGTTTAAGAGAAATTTATCCAACTCTGACACTTGATATATTTTTATATGTCTACAGAATGGATATCTACATCTGAGCTTCTTTAATAATCTTTGGAGAAATATATGCCTTTCTAAGGTATTTTAAGCAGATTTTTAAAACATGTCATGTTCTCTGAAAAGGTATATCCTTCCAATGGTTATAAAGGGCTAATATAGTCAATATTTCAAACACAGATATCTACATTTTGGACATCTAATGTTAAGGAAAATATCTACTCAGTCTGCCTCAGATTCTTGTCTGCAAAATTACTGTTTCATGTAGTACGACTTATCTTGAAATGTTTGATCTTTTAAGCTTAGTGTTCTGCGTTTCTCTTTACTAAATTGCATCCAATTTATTTAAATTATTTTTCTAATTTGTCAAGATCTTTTTAGGTCTGTCCTCATATATGTTTACAGACCCTCACAGCTTGATGTCATTGGAAATTTAATAAACACACTACACTATTTAATCATTGACTACCTACTCAATGATTCAAGTCACTAATGAGAACATTGATGAGAACCAGGGACAAGACAGATCTCTGCAGAACACTACTCAATACGTAATGCTAGCCAACAAAGAACCATTAATAACTACTAAACATGGTTTCTGAAACCTTTGCTATCTGTGTGATAGCAATTCCATGAAGACCTCACTCCCCCTTTATCTTTATGAAAATGTCACACAAAACAGTTAAAAAAGAGTAGAGGTCAAAATACACAATATATACTGTTCTGCATACCCAGTACTTCTTATCAACACAGAAGGAAATTCAGAGAGTGTGATATGTTCTTGACAAATTTATATTAGTTGTTACTAATCCTCTTGTCACTTTGAGGGAGTTTACCAAAAAATATGTTTTCATTTTTTTGTTATGATAGAATCGTAGAACGGTATAACCAAATAATTTTTAGGGTTGGAAGGATTCTTAAAGATAATCTGGTTCCAACGCCCCTGCCATAGGATGGTGGTCGTAAGAAACTGAAGTTTCATTATTGCAGAAACAGAAGTTAAAATAACTAGTTCATAATTTCCAATCTCTCCCCAACCCCTCTTAAAGATAAAATTTATACATACCCTTTCCCTCAGGGGCTTGCTCTAGATTAAGCAGGACTATCTGTCTGAGTAACCTTTCTAGGCCTCTTTCTTATGGAAACAGACTTTGAGGAGAAAAATAGAAAAGAAATATTTTGTCTATCTCCAGATCTTGTTCTGAGGAGGTATGCAGCATGAAAATAAAAAGCAATAAAGTCAGTCTTCTTTAAAGTTTACTAGGTGAGACCCATCACTAATGTTTGGAAGTTAATTTTTATTAGGTCTAGAAAATTTTGAATATTTTAATTTAATTCAGTAGTCTTTATTCAGTTCTCTTGTGCTCTCTGAGTTCTTGCTCTTTTAGCAAAGGTGTCAGTTTTACTACACAAAACAAGATATGGGTTATGCAAATGAAGGTTTTCTATTTTATAATGCCTAATAAGTTCCTGGTCGTTGGTGATTTTAAGAAAATATATTTATATAAACAATGGGATTGATTTTAAATTTATGCTGGGAAGGTAGTATAAATTCTGTGAAAATTCACACTGAAGTCACTCTATAGTAAGTCGTGTAAGGTCCACGATGACTCTTTCTCACCTAAAATAAATGTAACTCAGTCCATTCTTTCTACAAATGAACCAAGTTTTGCCATTTATGTTATTTATAGTGCAGCTGACTCCTTACTGTTCATGAAATGTTGGTGTCTTAACAACTGCAATGAAAAAATTTCTCCTGTGATCTCTGACAAATTACAGAGTCTGTTTGATCAAACTGTTGCAATGATTCTGTATGTGATAAATATTTCTAAAGTAATCTGAAATAGCTGCTTATAGAACATTTTCAAAATTTTCAAGAGGCATTAGACACCATGAGGGCATGGGAGTGGTCATGCACTGGAACAGGTTGCCCAAGGGATTCTCTGTCCTTGGAGATGTTCAGACTGGACTCAGATAAACAGAGCCCTCAGCAACCTTCTTTCACTGGACCTTCTTTGAACTAATCAAAGTAAACTGAGAAATAAAGAACATATTTTAAACAATGAGACTGACTAGCCAAACTGAGATTTGTTTCTATCTCTTGATGTCTGATTACTATTGCAAAGGTATCATTCTGTCAAAAAATGAGTGATCTCAACAAACAAAATTCAATAATATTCTAGGGATTGTGTTGTGCTTAAAATCACGATAAGCTGTTGGTTTCTTTTGCAGAAAATCTTTTTTTTCATTAATCTCAATTTTCTGTTCAAGTAAACATGGCACTTGATATTCTGAAATACTGTGTTCTGAAATAATTGTCTTATACATTTGATTTCTTATTTTGTCTAATCAGCTGAAAGTGTTTTTCATTTACATTTGTGTTTACTTTCCCATGTGATTTGTTACAGAGATTACTGAACATTATCATTTCTAGAGGTATACAGTCACTTCCATTTGCAAGAAACATTACAGAAATGTTGAATCATATTTCCTGAACATAATGAAAAAACAAGCTATAATTTAAGTACTATTACATTTGAAGAAGAAAGGAAACAATACAGGAATAACAGGAAATTCTGCACTGACTTTTTTAAACCTCCAAATAATTTCCCATACCAGTTGGAATCTAGCTTAGAATAAATGAAGTCACTTTTTATTATTCATCAATAAAAATTCTAGATGGCTACTTTTGCTTCTTTTAATTTTTTTTTTCCTTTGGTATCACTATTTGTACTCCTGAGAAAAATAATTTGACATTCATGTCAAAAAATGAATATGGAACAATTTGACAGATCTCTCTGGGAAGATCAGAGAAGCTCTGTTACACACAAAGAAGAGAGATAAAACAAAGGCCACAGTTACTGAGTGAAGGGAAAGAAAAGACAAGTGATAATTACTATGCCATTTCTTAGAATACACTTCATTTTGTATCTGCAAAATAAAACTATGTACTGATCCACATAATTTGTTGTCAAGTGGAGTTTTTTTGAGATCTGATTAATTTAATGAGTATGTAATTTCATTCACAACTCCATCTACCTAATAAAGGATAAGTAGATGATTAATTATCTCTTGTCTAGAGGAGAAATCATGTTAAGTGACAAAAAGTCTGTGATTTTTTACCTTTTGTAGGAGATACATACGAAAGATGATTTGCCTGTTCAGGTCAGCTCATAGGATTCTCCCTAATTGCTGTTTCAGTTTTGTTGGCTAATTTCATTCCTTTTTATGTGCCTGTGCCTGTTAAACTTTGAAAGCAGGTATTTCTTTGCTTTGCCTTGCACAAGCAGTATCTTGATCACAGAACATTGTTCCAAAAAGTTTGGAGAAATCAGCTGATACCTGCAGTGAGTCACAAAACTGCATAGGAAGTAAGTAGGTTCTTCTTGTGCTAATTTATTTACACTGATGAGTCTATAGTGGTTTGTGACATCTCAATCAGCTTATGGGAAACAGTGAAGATACTAACCTGAAGGTGGGGTACCTGGAAAACATCAAAAATAAGTGTCAGAATAGCCACTGTAGACATTCAGTAGCTTGGAAATCTGACTGAAACGTACTGTTCAAAAAGGCCATTTTTCTGCCTGGTCTCTGAGAAGCAGACAGACCCCATACAGGAGAGTTTCCAAGAGAACAGCATTGAGGTGCATGTGCAGCAGATGTGATTCAACGTGTCTGTTGCCAGAGAGGTGCCATTTAGCTCTGACTATGAAATCAATTCCTTCTATTAGCAGCTGTACCAGAAAGCTGGCTGCCCTCTCTTGAAAATAAATGCTCTCAAAAGTTCGGCAGTCCCTGTAGGCGGCTTGAAAAGACCATGTACACGGGAGTTGCAGAATTGTACTGGCCAGTTTCAGTGTGACCAATATTGACTTGGTTATGACCAAATAAACACAGAGGGAGCTGAGTGTAACAAACTACATCGTAAAAGATCTAATACTAAAAATCTGCAGTATTGTCCTTCAGCTGCATTAAAAATAGCAGTGGGATTAAGAAGATAGGATCCTAGAAAGCTGGGAACAGGAAGAGTGTCAGAAAAATGAGAGAGTGAGCAGGAAGAATTTAAATGGTAAAATGGTCATGGATATCTTCTGACCATACCAGACTATGGACAGAATCTTAGAGCAGGATTCTTCCCCCTAATTTTAGCCACATACGGTAAGTCATTCATACTATGATCAACAAAGAGACATAAACATATTAAAAAAATTTTTCCTACTTGACTTTGATTCCATAATTGGATGAATTTGGTTTCTAAGCAATCTGACTTTCTTTTTTGCTAAAGGGGGTTGTCTAGATGAATAGTTTAAAGTTGAATTAAATGAACAGTTCAAATAAGATGTCTGACTTTTAGATAAAGTCAGATGAAAGGTGTTACACTCACAGCTGAAACAACAGAACAAAATAAAGTGAGATGGGTTTCTCAAACAAATAATTAAAAAAAAAACCAAAATAAGCATATAGTAAAATATCAAACAGCATTGTCTTGATCTGTAACATCTGTGTTAACAAGCAAATATTTGTCTTAAAACATAAGAAAGGAATACAAATATCTGGTCTTTGAAAATTTAATACTGTTCTTCAAAATCGGTCATTAACAGAAGTATTAACTGAATAATCAAGCTCACTAATGTATTTAGGGTTTTTTTTTCCTATAGATGCATTTGTAGTAAAAAGATTAAAAATATAATGAAATTAATACAACTAAATTAAATTTGCAGATTTGGCTTAGAAAATGAGTTCTGTAAAAATATAATAGGCATTTAACATTTACATAGCTATTACTGTTTGCTGAACATTTAGTCTCTGTTTAAGATTGACCCAGAACAGACAACTGGTAAAGCTGAATGATTTCTCCACTCAAATTAAGTGTTGCCAATTTGACAGGGCCACTTGGGATCTATAAGGGGAAATAAAAAACAATTCAAAAAATTTGCACAAGGATACAACTCTGGTTTATTCTCTTTTTCAGTAGAAGCTTTCTTAGAGTCCTGTGATTCTGAGCAATGAACATTTTATGTGGATTTAGTCTAGGCTTATCCAGCTTCTGGTCTACATAGGACCATATATCACATTTAACACTACCTGAATGTCTCATATGCTTCTTAATTCATTTTTGCATCATTCAGGTTTTATTAACAATTAATTCTTTTTTATGTTGAATTTCATCAAATAATATTAATTATTTGCCTCAATTTCTCTGTCATCCATATAGGAAAGCTTCATAGTAACAATAAGAGACCTGGAAAACAGAATGGAAATGACTGTTGAGAGGTTTCCTCCTCTATTTCTTGTTTTGGGACAGGAAAAACAACAAACAAAACAAGTATGTATTTCCTGTGGTACACAAAAATAAGTAAAAAAGGAAAAAACTACTATGACAGAACCAAACAAAAATTGCTCTAACCAAATTATTGTATTTCATAATAAATTAGTTAATATAGACTGACTTTAAATGTATAAATTCCCACCAATTAATTTGAAGTGTGGTCCTGTCAGCAGCCTGCAGATTGGAGGCATCACAGTTAACCTTATGACAACGTGAGCTACAGTGAACGTTTCAGGACATGTCAGTTCTAAACACAATTCCATGAGAACTTCTGTGTCTTGTGATCTGAATCTTCTCTCAACTGAGTCTGTCATAAAGGAGGAAGTTACAAGCATCAGATCTAGTCAATTAACTTAAAAAAAACAAAGAAAAACCCAACATAATAAGGCATACAGAAACATTTCTGAGAAGCACCTAGGTGAAGAAATAAAAATTAATAATTAGATTTTGTCAGAAACATGAGAAGCAGCAAGCTAATCAGGGTTGGTAATCAAAACACAAAAGAAGATTTCAAGAGGGGTAGCAGCGGAAAAGCTACATGAATATTTGCAAAGGTGTTCCTTATAGAGGAGAGTAGAAATGCTTTCTACATCATAGGTGTTCTATACAGAACTGTCCCAATTTATATGTAAATATAAGAGGTTTCAAAACAAAATAATTTTTAAAATGTGTCTATGAACTCAAAAAATCTTTTTTTTGTCAGATTTTAAAACATTTTTATGAACAATTCCCCACCTTTAAGTATTTTGAGTGTGCTCAGAAACAACTGTTTGTTTGTTCATTTATTATTTTCCCCACATTTCAATGGGACGATATATGAGGGTTTTTTCTATTACTGCCCATACACTCACACAAATAGAAATGTAATTATGCAAAGGGAAATAAGCATAAAAATGAACCACAATTCATTTATTATAACCACTACCCTAATAAGAGGAAGTGTCTTTAATGGTTAAGTATATACTTGATGGAAAAATTAGAATATAGAGAAGCAAAGTGAGTTGCTCAAAGCAAAGCAGAAATTAGAAAGCAAGTAATCTTAGAGCCCAGGGCTTCTAATCTCCTAGTCTAATTGCCATCTACTGTTCTCATTTCAGAGAGATTTGGGTAAGTGTCTGTCGGTTCCCAGGATTAAAAGAAATAGTTACAATAACCTCATATACACAATGGAAGTAAATCTGAAGAGGGAAAAAAAAAAGAAGTATGATGCTAGGGTTAACTCCAGAACAACAACAACAACAAAAAAAAGTAGTAATGATCTAGCTGACAGCAATGTCTGCCATCCTTGAAAACATTATGCAGGGAAGATAGAGGGAATTCAAAGAAAGTGACTGATCAGTCATGTTTACATACCAGCTGAATAAAAATGCTTTCCTTTCATGCTGTCTACCACAATTCTTGTTTTTACCTCAGGCTGCTATTGGCTTATACGAAAATGTACTAACCCAGCCCCATAGCTATAGCTATAGAAAATATTCCTATCACATTTAGCTTCTCATCAGCAGAGTTTTGTTATTCCAAGTCTACTCCTAACCCTGCAGGATGCATCCTCCGTTGTTTCAATAGCTTGTGAACTGAAGCTACTCAAGTCCCCATGACTGCCTGTCAAACACTTGCTTTGTTATCTACTACACTAGCAAATTTCTTGCAAGCAATCTGTGAAGCCTGAGCCTACAACTGCGTTTTTAACTCCCTGGCAGATGCGATTTCAGAATTACGTTTTTACTATTTTACAACATCATGGTATTTTGAATAGGTGTACTGAGAAAAGAGTATATGATTATACACATATGTATCAGATCTCATAATTATTCAGAAGTAGCCAACATTCAGACTCTGATTTAATCCACTGTTAAGCATATTCATTACATTTCTTTTTACTCAATAATTAAGCTTCCCAAAAGACTGAAGTGGTACTATGGCAAGAAAAAATTAAATCAGAACATTTGTATGTTCTTATCCTTTTCTTATTAAAGAACTAACTTTCAACCTGCTTATGTTTTAAGCTGTATTTCTTCACCATTTGATCAGTTACAACAGCTTGAAAAACTATTTGCAAGTAAATGGAATACAGGCATATTTTTGTCTAACTGCACCTCTGACAGATCACAGTTACATGGCCATATTTGTTTAATTTTTTTCTAGGAAATCTGTCCTAGTGCCAGAGATAGGTGTTACCATTTCATGGTAACATATCCATGAAGATACTAAAAACATCTGTGAAATATTTTCGAGCAAGGACTTAGCAGAATCTGCTGCTGGGTTTTTCTTTTTCTCCCTTTACAAATCTCTATTCTCCAAGCACACCAACTTCACTAGAAAGCTGGCATGTGACCCAGGAGTTCTTCATCCCATTATGGAGGAGTAAACAGGGGTCTGCCCTGGGTGTGGATCTGCTCCTCCCTGCTGAGTGCCATCCCAGCACAACCACTATTTTCCTAGAATTCCCCTGAATATAAATACTGTATCTCTGGTCTGCTCCAGCACTTCCCAAAGCAGAAGGGACAGACCTCACTTTTAAAAAGAGTGGAGGCAAAATGAGACCACTTCCACCACTCTCTGTGGTAATGGAGAAGCCACGAAAGTAGTGTTTAGTATGGAAACCATGAGACTTCAATATAGTAGTACCAATGATTCGGAGTTATTTGATGTGTACATTTAGACATAGAATTTTATCATGGCATGCTGTCTCTCACTGATCTCTACACGATACATTTACATCCTCAGTCCTTCAAATCTAAGTGGTGTTTATCCTGCCTTTCAAAGTGGTCTTTCTTGGTTTTTTTGCCATGATATAGGAAAGCACAATGTTGTATTTCTTCCAGTTTCTCCATTCTGCAGCCTACTTCTCATGATTTGGTAATTTCCATCTATACATAACACAGGAAGACAAATGTCAGAACTGAAGTAAGGAGAGAAATATTTTCAATATTTTTATTTGAAACTTATCTTTAAAAAAACCAAGCCAAATATATTCATGTAAAGGCCATTCCTGGGACTTTCCATCTTTATCTCTCTCTACTTTCCCTTCTCCTATTTTGCTGTTAATACAGGACAGAACAACAGGAAGAATTGCTATTAGTCTTTGTTTTCAAAACTGAGAAATATTGAAGTAATCAAAAACATGAAGAAAGTGAAAGCAAAATACTTATTTTTATAAAAAGAATTTTCAATGAATGCTCCAACAAACTGTGCAGCCTTAGCTGCAGCAATCATGAAATGAGGACTTTAGGATCCTGACAGAAGAGATCTCCAGGAGTCTACATTACATCCCATGAGGTTTAACATCTTTATTAATGACCTGGATGATGGGACAGAGTACACCTTCAACAAGTTTGCAGATGGTATAAAAAGGAGACAGTCTGATAGAACAGAGGGTTGTGCTGCCATTCAGAGGGACCTCAGAAGGCTGTAGAAATGAGCTGACAGGAACCTCATGAAGTTCTAAGGGGAAATGCAAAGCCCTGCATGTGGAGAAGAATAACCCTGTGCACAGGTATGCGCTACGGGCTGAATGAGTGGAAAGCAGCTCTGCTAAGGTGGCCAAGGGAGTGCTGGCGAATGACAAGCTGATCATGAGCCAGCAATAAGCTCTTGCAGTAAAGGAGGCCAACAGTCTCCTAGGCTGCATTAGAAGAAGTGAAGTCAGCAGGTTGAGGGAGGCGATCATTCCTCTCAGACCTGGAAAAGACACCCCTGGATTGCTGGGTCCAGTCCTGGTCTCCCCAGTATAAGGGAAACATGGACATAATGGAGAGAGTCCATTGAAGGGCCACAAAGGTGATGAAGAGATTGGAGCAACTCTCCTATGAGGAAAGGCTGAGAGAGCTGGGACTGTTCAGCCTGGAGAAAGCTCAGGGGATCTTATCAATGTATATAAATGTCTGAAAGAGTGGTCCAAAGAGACAGGCTCTTTTCAGTGGTTCATAGTGACAGAATCAGAGGCAATGGGCCCAAACTAAAATACTGGAAATTCTATATAAACATGTGAAAAAATATTTTTGTACTGTGATGGTCAAAGAGTGGCACAGGTTGCCCAGAGAAACTGTGGAGTCTCCATCCTTGGCGATATTCAGACCCTGACTGGACACAACCTTGAGCAACCTGGTGTAGGTGACCCAGATTGAGCAAAGGGTTGGACATCCATCGCCAGGGTCCCCTCACACCTCAGCCATTCTGCGATTCTTTGTAAAAGAAGGCACTTAATAAACATGTCCCATTTGCAAGAAAATGATTATGGAAACTATTATGATCACTGGGAATTTAAGCATTTACTTTAATGATACAACAATGTTTGACAATTTGTGTCAAATTGTCAGAGGAAAGATGAAAGGTTATTACATAGAAGATACAAAGCTCAATTAACAGCTAAAATCCCTAGTTGCAGCCAGGCTGTAATACCCTAGAGGGCAAATTCAGACATCTATATAAAAATCATGTAACTGCATACCATGCTCAGTGTTTAACACTTCAGTGGGGCAGAATCCCAGCCTGACAGGCCATTCAGAGACAGGAAGAAAGGAAAAAAGAGAATCACCTGATCTCTGCCACAAAATAGCTTAAAAAGCCATTTATACATGCTCAGCCTGAATACGGAAGGCTAAGCTTTTTTCATTAGCTATTATTTTAAAATATGTTTTATAGAAGAGATAAACCATTATGTCTGACATCTCATGTACTCAAAAAATCAGGTTCAAATAGTAGGCGGCTTCTTCATATGTGTGTGTACTAAGACTCCATTCTTGTACTTTTGCCTCTGGCATATTATGGTGAATTTTTTTGCTTTTTTCTTCCAGCAAAGGCAACACCATCACACAGCAGGACCAGAGCTTAAAAGAAAAGATCTGTTAAGAGGCATTCTCCATTACTCCTCCTTCCTGATATATGGTGATTCTGCAAAGGCTCTGTCTTGCAGTGTCTAATCCACTGAGGTGTTGAACACCGGCTATCATCCGATAGCAATCAAGACTCAGTAGAAATTCAGCTCCACAGTCATCAAAACCACCATATTCTTTATTTTAGAAACCCAGATCTTCTAACCTACTCCTTGTATGAAGAACTACCATTTGTTGATGGCAGTTAACTGATATGCCTGTATGAGCTGAGGAAACTATGTCCTACTAAGGGCTAAATAGTGGCTAGAAGACAAGAGTGAAAACAAGCTACAGCTATTCATAATTCTCAACAAAGGAATTTAAAAAATAGGATTCTATATTTAAGAACTTGGTCTTCTATATATGAAATGTTTGGGGTTTTTTTAATAAAAGAAATACACTTGATTTAATACTTTAACCTTTGGCTGAGACCTTGAAATCTTCCATCCTCCTCTCTCCTACTACTGTCACTACTACAATAATCATTACCACTGGGCATGCATTAACAGCTCTACAGTCCAGAAGCAGCATTTCCATCAGTTTTCTCATATCACAAATATACCTGTTACTTACTCCTTTATTTTTTCACTTAGTTTTATAAATTCCCATTTAATTATATTGGAAGTGAAACAAAACACTGGCTGCATCTGACTTTCATGAATCCTCTGTTTAGCATGCTGCCTGTGAAGAACAAATGGGTGTGAAGAGAAGTTAAAGTGAGGATGGTAGGTATGACACTGAGAAAACTAGTACAACAGCATTTAGCTCTGCTGCAGCTGTTCTTCTCAAGCAGTTTGAAATGACTGATTTCCTTTTACAGAGACTAAACTGAAGCATGTGAGAAGACACTGGCTTGGTTTAGGATACTGCAATGCTGGTGGCAGAGGAGGGATAAGAACCCAGATATTAAGTGTCTCAGACTGCAGTTGCCTCCAGAAACAAACTTTTTTTTTTTTTTTTAAGTTTAGAGGTACAAATTTAACTATAGAACTCTAGCAGGACAAGTAACAGAGCTTTTCCTTACTAAGCTCATCTTCAGCTTGATAAAAAAGTATGTTTTAGTCTCTTCACAATGAATAGGTACTTTTCCTTATTAACAAATCATATATATTCTTAACAAAATGTTCTGTCTTTCTACATCTGGAATAGAAGGTATCAACAGAAAAGAGATGAGTAAAGCCTGTTCATGTACAATATAAGCAATGCAAAGTAAATCACTGTAAATCCAAATGTTATTATAATTGATTGATTTAACGTGGAATAGAAAAAATAATGAAATTTACTAAATAGGATTTTATTGTTAAATTATAGAGAGGATTGGGGTCACAAGCGAAACAGAAAAGATCATTCTTGTCTGGATAATAAGGAAGGACTTGAGGAGAGACAGGGAGTGATTTGCAACCACCAGTTACATGTAATAGAGGCCAACTGAGAAAAATTTTAAAAATGAAGAAATTCAAAATTTCCTGTAATTTCAGCAATGTAAAATTCAGAAACAAATGCTGGGGGGTAAAGGCAGAAATGGGCATAAAGCCAGTGAAAGGGGATGTGCACAGTGAGTAAAAATGGATGTCTAACAACACCTCTGAGAACAATATGTGAAGCTTGACTTGGAGGCGTTTCATATAACTCCTGACGCCTTTCCTCCAGCTATGGTGGCATCTGGCACATACCTTAGGGCAGCACACTGTCAATGGGTGCATTTTACATAACCTCAGAGGCTGACAAGGAGCCCAGGTTTGATGAGGTATGGCAACATAAAGAAAGGAAAGTGCAGAGCATGGCTACTAGGCAAAGATGTAAGTGGAATATACAGTGAGTGGTGACGGAAAGTTTATGTAGATGGTTGCAGCTTGTCAGCTCCTTGGAGCTGGAGCCTTAGAGCCAAGAAGAAAGGGAGGGAATAGGACAAAGACTAAGTGTATTTGAATTACTTTAACATAAATGGAAGATTAAAAGAGAAGAAGAATTAAACAAATGAGAAAAACCATCATTTTAATTTAACTACTTCTTTATATGAAACAAGAGAAAAAAATCAATTATTCATAGGGAGCCACATCCATTGGCTTAGATTTTTTTTTTTCCCCACAAATATTAATGAATATGGCTTTTACACATTTAAAATGTTTATTTAATGAAAATGAATCATGTGATGCATTAAGGGATGATTATTTAAAAATAGCAGCACTTTATGATGCAGAAAAAAGGCAGAATCTTAATAGCTGCTTTCATTTATATTTTATGTACCAAAACCTCAGCATAAAAAAATTACAAGAACCTGACTTTAACTAAGTTATTCAAAGAAATGCTACTTTCTTATTTTTAAAATACTTACTTTCTTATGCTAAGAAAGTATTATCTACAGGTGAGGGCACAAGGGTGCAAATTAAAACACATGGATGCTCTGTCACACAGATTTGCTCTTTGGCATAGGGAAAGGTTTTATGGCAACTTCACCTTCGCTTCTGTTGACTTATAGCAGAACCATGTGAGCTGACCTGTTGTGAAAAACCTAGCTTATAACCTGGTATTAGTCTAAACATGGAGTTTCTCCTCCTGTTGAGACTCAGACAGCCCCAGCCCCAAAGCTTTACAGTTCAACCTTTCACAGGGCCCTACAGGGAGCTACACAGAGAACAGTCAGGTGAGCTGAATCATGGACATATCTGTACCTTGCCTGAGTAAGGGCCTTAAAAAAAAAAAAAAAAACGGTATGAAGAAAGTTATCCTGTAACTTCTCTAACCAGATCTGAAAGCATTAGTGAAACTCCTTCCACTCTTAATGCCACATCCCAGAAAAAGCTGCTCTGCTCCATGAAAAATTTCCTATCTTGAATCCAAATTAAATAACAATTTTAATGGAAAATCAGTAAATTAACCCCCTCCCTTAGTTTTGTCCATCTCTAATGAACTTATGTTTGGCTTGGGTTTTTTTTAGTGTAATAAATACATTGGTAATTAAACATCAGTGAAACAGATGTACAAGAAAGGTTCACCATACTGTGCCAGCTCATGCATTTAGATTGCCATGTCTTGGTGATGCAGGGATTATGTTCTTTGTATGGAGCAATGTAACTGACTATGGACACTCACAGCATTTAAAACAGAGTAATGAATAGCATTACTTTCATTAGTTTATAATTAGGTGATAAAATTTTTCTAAATGAACTAATATGCAAAATAGTTCCTCTTTATTTTCTGTGAAGCATATTTAAGTGAAGATAACCTTAAAATATAGCATGTAATCATGGTCAGATATATACCCTGTAAATTGAAAAGAAAAGTGACAAGTGTCCCCCCAAACACACACTATACGTAACACAAAAGACACAAGCTTTTTTATTTGTTAGTGCTTGTGACAAAGCAACAGAACAAAATCTATTTCCTGTGCATTCACTGGGCTGCATTATCCATGGATCACATTTAAAGTGGAACTAATAATTTTAAAGTAACTGTCATAACAGTTCTAATTCAGTGACATGCACCCAGAGATGTGATTTGCAAGAAGCAAAGCCACCAATAGTTCATGATTCCAAAATAGCTGGTCTTAAACCTTCAATAGCTAAAAAACCTGACACCACCAATTAAAAAGAAACAAGGTAAGAAAGTATCTACATACAGAACTAACATTTATGTTTGGCTAGAGGCAGTGGGGACGTAATAAAACTGGTTAGCTGATGAGAGACCCTACAGGAGTTTTTCACAAAAACAGGAAAAAACAGCACTAAACTGACATTTACTCAGCAAGCCACCAACCAGAAGTGCTTGGGGGACCCCCTACACTGAATCAAAATGCCAGAGCTGTATGATGATTAGACTTTGATGGATCCCACTGATGTCCCGAAGGCTTTTCTGTTTCTATTTTTTATTTCTTTCATCTGATCTTCATCCATAATTTGACAAACTATTTTTAAGTGTCTATTTTCCTTGTGATTTATATATTCCGTGCTCACAAAATTAATTCAATGCTTCACCCGATCACCAACTACACTTATCTTTTGTTTAACTGTTAAAGAGAAAACATAATCTAAAACCTTGCCCATTACCCAGAAGTGGTGATAAAATCTAATCACTTTAAAAGTAGTGACAAACATGCCGCTGCAGCTGAGATCACCCCAAATTGTGTGCTCCTAAAGTCACATTCTACCACTGTTTTCTTCTATTCTCTGCATTAAACTCGTGACAAAAATAACAAGAAACTTAAAAAAAAAAAAAAAAAAGTAACTGTGAAATGTTTATGCAAATTTCTTCAAAATGGTTTTCTGGGCACTGAGAGACAGGCAGTTGGTGGATTGTCAAGGGTTAGGGCTGGGCTGGCCCCTAGACAAATGACAGATGCTCTCTGTTAACCACTCTCCCTTCCTGAGGGGGAAAAGAAAGGAAATAAGGGAGAGAGACTTACGGAATGGAAAAGAATACTAAAATGACATTAATGAAAATACTAACAATAAAATTAAACATATATATATATAAAAATAATATCAAACCAACCCCCCTGGTAGGAATTACATGACTATCACCACTGATGCTGTAGAACAGACACTGGCAAAGTCCCAGACTGGGCTCAACAGCACATGGGAACCAGATTTAGGAGCTGGATTCTGGAACTAGATCAAGAACACACAGATCTAACTAAAACTAACAGCTTCAAACAAATTATCATCCAGTCCTAGTTAAATCATAGGCAAGGTATAAACTTGAAAACTTCAACTGCATGATTAATACTTGAGGAAAAATATAGCCTCTCAGGTAACCCAGGCCCAGCATACTAGAAATTATTGTTATGAGAAGTTTGAAGAGGTCTCAAAATGGAGTCTCAGTGAATATTCCTCAAAAGCAAAGGCAGACAAAGAGGACATTTCTCAAATGTAGATGATCTCTGATTCAGTGCTCACCATCAGAACAGTCTCTCTTTAGTGGGATAGGGGACCAGGGAAGAAAAGCTTTTGTACAGTGAACGTTTTTTTCTCTATTGAAAGATGTGACAGAACCGACAGATGAAGAGAGTAAAACATCTGGAAGATGCCATTTATGAGGAAAGATTTTTGGTTCAAAGAATAAAGAAATAAATTGTTAGGGTTGTTTTCTTTTCTCTGAGGAGCATAAGTAATGGGTTTAAATTGTTGCAGGAGTGATTTAGCGTTCTAATAGAATAGACAGCCTATGGGAACTACAGCATCTCCAGTATTTAAAAGATTGCAAGAACAAATGTCTATCAGGAACAGTTTAAGTGCAGGTGAGTCTGCTTTGGGGGCATAGAAATAAACCAGGTGAATTTCTGTCGCTGTTATTTTTTACGTCCATACTGCAAAAAGCCATTGTCAAATAAACGCTGAATTCTCAAAAACAGAATTAGTTTAGGGGAATCCTAAGTGAACACAGAGGTATAATCAGTGAGTTACACAGGTTTTTCAACATTAAAGAGCAGATTGAATTAATGAGTAGGTTTTATCTCTCTGCATGTGCACTTGGGGCAGGATCCAGCTGTTCAGACACAGTAATAATAGTGTCCTTTCAGCTACTCCACGATGCCCTACTTGCTGTCCCATTGCTGCTACAGAGTGGCACACATATATCTGGGACACTGATGGTGTATCACAGCGAATCTCCTGCAGGGGATAAGCTGAGAGCCAGCACAGGCTCACGCAGTTACCCCCAGAGAGGCAGTAAGTACATTTTGGCATGGCCTGACACGGCACATCCTCACACAACTCCAACAGTTGCATGAGTAGGTCATGATCTCCACAAGGCCCTGGGAGAGATATCCTGGAGCCTTACAAGTGGTACTAACACTTATATCCAGGCAAATGAATCAAACTCCTAGTGTTTAATGCAAGACCAGAGCTTTAAAATTCTGACTAATACCTCTTGCTATACATGCAACATATTTTGGAATCATGCTATTACAACCTCCTCTGAAACCATGCAATAAGTTAGACTTCAAATTATGACCATCTCTGTTTTAAAACAATTTGTATATAATTTTCCAAACATCTATGCTACTAGTATCATAGCTTTTTAGTGGCTTTAATTTCCTTTCTGATAGATGTCTGTTTACAGGATAGATCACTAAGAAATACTTGGTTGAAAACAGGTTTTAAAGCTATAAAACTAGTGGTAAATTATTTATGCTTAATAGAGATGTGCTGAACCAAAAACATAAGGTGTGAAGAAAATATTAAAAAAGAAATTCAACTGTAATTTCTGTAAGAAACCATATAGTTTATGAGCTGCTATATCAATGAGAATTCAGAATTCTATTCTGTCTGCAAGTCAGTGGAGAGATGAGGAAAGATGAGAGGGGCATACCCTGAGACAAATATATGAAACTTCCCTTACTTTTTGTTATAATAGCATTTGAACTTAGAGGTCACTACTTACTAAGGTTAACAAAGATTTAACCCAGTAACATTAAATATTAATGTTTCATCTCTCTCTTGCATTTTAAGTAAGAATTGTAAAATCTATTTCTTCCCAGAAGTCAGCAACAAAGACTGGAAGCAACAGTTTGGGGGGTTTGGTGGGTTTTTTTGTTTGGTTGGTTGGTTTAGTTTTGTCGAGTTTGGTTGGTTGGTTAGGTGTTTTTGTTTGGATTGGGTTTTTGGGGGGGGATGTTTCTTGTTTGTCTGGGTTTTTTTTTTAATAAAGTCATTTTTATTAATTAACAAGAAAATCCTCAACATAATATCTTTCGGATTCCTGTAACTTCCAGAGATAATTCTCACTGAGATCCCACTGACTTCTTTTGGAACTGTTTTATTTTGATACTACTGATGAACAACAGGACAAACAAAACTAAGTCAGTGGGGTTTTTTCATAATTACCTAAATCTCGGCTAACAAAAAAAACATTGAACAAATAATGTTACATTATCCATAACAAGACAAATCTGAAGGTCTGTATATATACATATTTTTACTTTTTTATTAGTCAGAAGAAACAACTTCTACATCTTAAGTCATAGTTTGAAAATATTAATCCAAAAACCAGATTGTTGTTTCTAGATTTAATTCTTTTTATCTCTGTTTACAAACATTTTCCAGTATTTTCTGAAACCTTCCTGAAGACTTCAGGAATTTGAAATTTAACAAGAAACTGAGATTGCATAATCAAAATTATTCCTTTACTGTTCCAGAGACTTACTAGATCTGTGGAAGTTGAGAATACAATGAAATCTCCTACAAATTTAGAGGAAAGTTGAGATTATTTGAAACAAGGAAATGTGGGTTAGCCACAGAACAATGTAGGTTAGAAGGGACCTTCAGAGATCATCTACTCCAATTTCTTAATAAGAGTAGGTTCAATGAAAGCAAGTTTACTCCAGCATCTCTGAATAGAGGACAGCTATTTGAAAATGTTCAAACCTTGCAATCATTCTACAAAAATATACCTCTTTAAAGTAAAGTGTTTATGAATAGAAAAGCAAGAACATATTTTAACCGAAAAATAAAAAGTGATTTATCTTCTTCAAGAGATTAATTTCATGCTGATATAATCCAATGTACTCTGTAGAAGGAACATGAAGGCAACAAGTACAGGAAGTAATAATTGAAGAGTAAAGCTTTTCTTACCTTGAGAGGGTAGAATGCACTTGTGCAGGTTCCAATAATATAATTATAATTACAGTGCATAAAGGTGTGAGAGCTGAAGTACCATTATATAGTACTAGCTGTTTGACATGATGGGTAATAGGCAGTTAGCCTGTTTTAGCATCTTGTTTGAAGATTAAAGCTTGCACAGTGAGAAAAAAACTCTTGTTTTTTTCCTGTGATACACTAGTGAAACAAAATAAAGCTTTAATAATCAGACAAATATTCAGAAACCATGGTGATGAGCATGGTGAAAAGAGATTAATAAACTAGATGATTTGCTAAAATTCAGCTTCCAAACCTCAGCAAAACTGTAGGCATGAAAGGGGAAAGAGGAACTTTCTAAGGGAAGTTCACATTATCACAACATATTTTCTAGTTTATGAATAAATTCAAGATGCTGTTAAGGAAACTATGCATCTGTCAGAGAACTGAATTTACACCTCAGGGAAGTATTATAGACTTGCATTACATTTTGAAGTCAATGATGACTTCTAAAATAGAAAGAAAGATGAGTTTGCCCTGCCTTTCTTGCAAGATCCCATTTCTTTGCTGTGATTGTAAACAATCCTCAGATTTGTGGTAAGCATATTCCAGTGTAGTAGTCTCACCCAGTAAGTGTTAGCATAATGTTTTTACAGAAATAAAAAATTTTCTGAGCTGAGAACTGTACATCTAAAATTAATAATTTTTCCATTGAATATTTTGACTGCCTGATAGATTTTTGTTCTGAGGAAGATAACAGAAAATTGCTCTTCTAATTGAAGCTCCCTGAAGCTTTATTTCTGTGTTTCTAAACACCACAATAGGATTTTGCTCCTTGGAGAGAATAATAATAAAAAAACCCCAACAAAACAAAAAACAACAATTAAAAAAACCCAACAAAACAAACAAACAAACTAACTAAAAAGACGCAAAAAACCCTCCAAACCAGATAAAACAAAAAACCCCCAAAAAATACCCCACAACCCATATTCCTCACTTGGAATTCCCTTTGAACAAATTAATTCTACTAAGTCTCTGTAGTCAGGAGCTGGAGGAGATTGAGCATCTTGAGTCACACAGGTGTGTTTTATAAACACCTTGGAATTTATGGCAGACTGAAGACTATTGATGCAACAGGGCAAGTGCCAGGCTCATCACCTGGAAAGGAAGAGCTCCATGTAACAGTGCTGTGTGTGTGCTTGATTATGGGGAACAGCTTTGTTGAAAAGACACTGGGGGTGCTGGCAGACAGGGAGTATGCATGAGCCAGCAGCATGTTCTGGCAGCAAAGAGGACCAACAGCATACTGGGCTGTGTGACTAGATGGAGCAAAGTGATCATCTCCCTTTACTCAGCACTTCTTAGACTGCATCTACAGTATCATGTTCTGTTTTGGGCTCCCCAGTACAGGAAAAACATCAATACACTGCAGTGGGTTTAGTGGAGGGCCACGAACTGGAGCACTCACCCTGTGAGAAGAAACCAAGATCAGAGTTGGTTCAGAGTGTGGTAGAGATGGATTTTTGGGTACTTATCAGCAGCCCCCCAGTAAGGTCTTTAAGAAGACAGAGCCAGGCTGTTCACAGCAGAAGGATGAGCTATAATGGGCAGAGATAAGCCTGAGCAGCCTGGTTTGAGCACACAGATGACCCTGCCTTAAGTAGGAGATTGAACTAGACACACACCTCACAGTGTCCCTTCCAGCCTAATTTATTTTGTGATGTCAGATGTTCACAGAAAGGAGGTTGAAGAGTAGAAAGGATCACAGCTAACATAAGTTAATATTTTGCTGTTACCAAAGCAGCAAAATCATCCTGGGATGAATGAAGAGGAACAAGCTTGCAAGACTCTTGCAGAAAAGAACAGTCTGCCCTTTGCTTCAGTTATGAGTAGGAATAGACTTAAATTGTAGCAAAAGATTGAACTGACATGCATTCCTCCTTTCAAATGATATTGTTTAGCCAGTCCCTATTCCAAAGTATATAAAAAAGCCTCATTTATGGTTTTCTGTCTCTTTATTTCTGTTATCTTTCTGGTATTTTCTGTCCTGTTTGTTCCTGCAGACATTTGAGCTAATAAAAACAATAATATGAACTTTTATTTTATTCTAAAACACTGGAGGTGTAATAAAGGGTGAGTGAAAGAGGAGTTTGAAACAGAGAATTCAAGCTCTGATTTTTCTTGGCAAGGAAAGTGTGGTGAATTTGTACTTGGTCTGACAGAATATGCTTTAAATAATTTAAAAAATGCCTAAGAATTACTTACATCAAGATAGACACTTTATTGTATTTAACACAATATCAAAAAAAGAGGAGAAGGAAAATTAGATGTGGATTGTCAGAACTGTTTCTTGCAAAATCAAGTGTAGGCATTGCAGCTACTAGGCTCAGGATTACAGTCATGGAATAAAATCATGCACTTCAACAGGTTTAATCTCAGAAATGCTGATTTTTATCACTTCTATGTGATAAGAAGTCAGTCTTTACTGGTCTCTACAAGAGAATAGACATTTAATAGGGGTTTTTTTTCCCATTCTAATTAAGATTCAATATCATTCTCAGGCCTGATTTGTATTTCTGGATTACAGAAGAGCTAGCTAGAATGCCTGTAGAGAAAAACATATTCTCCCTAAATGGGCAGTGTATGGAAATCAGGTAGATTTGTACTTACTATTTAATCTTACTTGTCCTTTACTTCATGTAAAAACTTAGTGGACATCATTCTTAGACATACTTTTGTGTTGTCAAAATTCTTAAAGAGTTTGGCTATTGCTTTGCAACCTTTAGTTAAAACTAGAAGGTGACTGAAGCTCAGAAGTATAACTGACCAATGTCTTTTCCTAGCCATCTGAAAGAAAAAAGGCAAAGAGTTAAGTGCCTTTTCAGTAATATAATTTTCATGAAGACATACCAGGAAGTATCTCTACAGAGACCTCTACAAAATCATGAAGCAATATTTCTTATAACCATGATCGGTACCAATGGGGAACATTGGATTATCCACAGGCATGAATAATCTGATGAATATATGTTTTTTCTCAGTTAGACTCCAGAAAGGTCCAGGTCAGAATTCAGCAAAAGTATGCATTGAACCATAGACAAAAACAGTGTGCAGAGCTAATGCAATTTGAGTTGTGTACAGCCTTACAGAAAAAAAAAAAAAACAAAACAAAACCAAAAACCCTCTGGAAATATTTATACAGTTGCTTATAAAACTGGGACCAAGAAAAACTAATTGTGTGTGAATTTCATAAGGCGGAAAGGATGAAAAAAGAAAAATAATTTTCAACAATTACTCCTAACCTATGACTGAAACATTTTTTTAAAACCAATTTCTATATGGAGTCTCTATTCTGCAAAAATCAATGCATATTTTTACACATGTTCTATATAGGTAGACTAGATAATTCCAATAACATTCTTCAGAAAAATAGTAATGATTTCTCATTGAAGGTCATACTGTATAAAGAAAGAAAAATTGGTGGACCTTTTCAAGGTACTCGTATCTCAGTTGTTATAGAGACAATGGTCACAAGAGACAAAATCCTTGTCCTTCATGATGAAAAAAAAAATAAAAAAAAATTAAATCTTTCAGGCAAGCTTCAAGTTCAACCCTCAGCTGCTATTCAGGATTCACTCAGCCTTTATTTAGACAAGGCACCTGCTTGTCAAAAACCAGGACAAAACCCCAGATTTTTATACACAAGTAAGCCTATCCTCTTCTGCATCAGATTTTCCCAGAATGGAAATTAGGATTAGGTGGAACAGATCCATTTCTTTCAGACAGCCCTTACCACAGTGTTACCTAAAGTGAAATTACATGCCTGTGCCCTTCAGGGCCTTCTTCTTACTCCACTCAGGTCTGCCAATTCCTACCACACTGCCTGCATCAGGAATGTGACTCTGCTTAGAACTAAGGAAAACTGTTCCAGTCACTTTCTGACTCCCTTGAATTTCCTGAGCTTTACCAGTCAATACCACAACCCATTACAACCAGTCCTCTCAAAGCCAGACCACCTGCTCTTCTAAAGAAGATCTGAGGGCACAGTTGGCAGGCAGAGAGAAGGCTGCATAGGAAGTGTTCCTGCTACAGGGAGAGTCTCTTCATTCTTGTTCTGTATTTTCTGCTAGGTTGTTAAGAAACAGTAAATCATCTGAGAAATGCTCATACAGGCAGCTTTAGCAGTTAATTTCTGTGTACTTCTGACTTCAGAACTTGTTTTTCAATCACTTGTGCATGTAAAATGCCATTGTTTGCATATTTGCTCCTGTCAACATGAAAAAGGCAAAGGTTCCTTACCAGGTTTATGTACCTATACTACTGTAGATAAATCTAAAACTCTAAGAGAGGTTAGATTTTGTTGCTTAACATTGGGCTTTTGTTGAGTTTCTGTCCAATCGTCAGCCAGCCAAATCAGTGTGTATATTTTAAAAGGGTCAAGGAAGAATTTCATATACTATGAAATGTTACTTGAAAAACACCAGTTCTGATGAAAAAAAAACCCAACAATCTATTGGTGCCGTACAATATAAGCCCTAAATTCCCATTCACTTCTTCATAAGGAATGAGAGAAAAAATAGCATTTATGTTTGGGTGGGGTTTTTTTCTCATTGATGTAAGTTGTGATGAATAAAATTTGCACAACTGCATCTGAATGTTTTCTTTAATTCTAATTTGTAGTGAATCCCCTTATACTTCCTACGTTGTCATCTGTCTCAACAACATTAAATTCCAATTTGTTGACATCTGGTCCAGTCCAAATCGAATCAAAGACATTTGACATTGCAAAGCTGTTTTCAACAAGCTTTCAGACAAACAGCAGAGGTTGGACAGAATTTTTCAAACACTGCAACAGAACAACCTTATCCTTGGTATACACTGAAAAATAGTGTGAGAATTAAGTATCATAAAATAGAGAATAGAGAATTAGAAAGGGACATCTGGTTCTTTTCACTTTTAGGTAACTAAACTAGAATAATTGGACTGAAGTCATCAGAATTGTGCTGGGGAAAAAATTGATAGAGAAATTACATTTTCTCACTTTGAACAAAAAATATTTGGATGAATATTCTTTATTATTCACAAATGTATCTAGTTCCCTTGTAATAGAGATATGTTTTTCTTAAACTTCATCTTCCTCCATGCAAAATCTACCTGAAATTTTGGCTTATGTAATGAGTAAGACTTTCTACAGGAAATCTGAAGCAGAGTCAGTAAAAGAACTTTGAAACAGGATGTTTCAAACTAGGAAATGATATCATTTCTTGCAGATTGTCTTGGTTTCTACTTTCTTACAAAAAATCTAAAATAGATTGGCTGAGTAATTTTTGAGCCTGTAAGTTATTAAAATGACTGAAACATTTGCCAGAGTCAGTGGACATGGAGAAGAACACTTTTCCACAATCAGAATTTATTTTATTCATTGTGTCTTGATTCAAGCTTTGTACATAAACCTTTGGAGCCTTTATGAAATAGCGTTTTATTCTCTAGAAAGGAGAGATGAAAACAAAGGGAATGGACTGGTTGTAATGACTAAGATGAGGGTAGGAGTCAAGCATTCCTGCGTAATAATCATGGCTCTAAAAAGAGTTAGAAGTGAGCTGTAAGTTATCTATAAGTTCTTGCTCCTGATTCTTTGTGAAATGCAAATAGATTCTAAATTTGTGAGAGAGCGTATGATTATACAGTGCTTTAAAGCTCCTAAAGTTAATATAACTCAGGATATATCCATCAAAGAATGTAACAAGAAAGATAATTGCACAGGCAAGGTCTAGGAAGTGTGGGATTTAGGTGTCATCAGTTATTTCATTCCTTCCAGTGTGGAACTGTTGTAATCTAATATCTGTTGTAACTATCTTCTCTTGACTTGGCAGCCCCTTTTATGTTTGGTAGACAGCATCCAAGGGCTGCAGTGAGAGTTGTTTCCTGAGATTGTCTTTGTACAATATGTAGTTAGAGCTCAATTGTCATCATTGCCAAACTAGTGACTGCAACAATTCCCTCTGAAAGGTCCTTTTCAGTATATGAGTTTACATTAGCACACAATATACATTTGGTTTGGTGTGGTTTTCGGGGTTTGGTTTGGTTTTTCATAACATGAAATAATTAGCTCAGTAAATGTAAAGATCTCCCTGAGATGAGATGAAATGATGATAATGAAAACATCAGCCTAGTGCTAAATACCATCAACAGGAAGACTTGTGTCCTCACAAAGGCCAATACCATTTATCAACGTGTAAAAAGTATGAACAGACCCTGTCCTCAGTCAGATGTGACTGGGTGATAGAACTAGAATCATTACTCCTTTCAGCAATACATCTGTTTAACCATCAAAAACAACTCACAAAGGATGTCAGTGTTTCCCCCAGTACCTCAAAACGTGCTGAGTACCTTATATGCAGAAAGTGAACAAAACCTGCAGCAGAGGCAAAGCTCAGGGTCAGGCTGAGGAGGTAGGATGAGGATAAACGCAAAATGATGGATACCTACAACACCAGGTATAACATTGAGTTGGCATATAACTATTTTTACAGAAAAGAAATATAAAGGATAGAAAATGTGACCTAATCAAAAAGGTCAGAAAGAAGAGTGGGGAAGAGCGCTGCTTTAGAGCCACTGCCATTTGGAAGGAAGGTATGACATGCCGAAGCTGTGCAGCAGCCCTGTGCACACCAGGACTATTAAAATGCAGCTGCCATTCACTGGCCTCAGTTTCTAAAACCACAATAAACAAATAAAAAACCATAACACATAAGACATTCCTAGCAAGAACTGCTTCATGTGAGGGCCCTAATGGCAGCAAGTTATGTGAGGTGTTTTCATGGGCTCTGAGCAGGCTCAGGCATCTGCTGGCAGAAGGTCTATGTCTGTATCAAAGCCTCTCCTCAGTCTATTTTTCACTATAGAAAAGTGAAGATATGATTCAGTGTCATGCACCTCCCCACTCCCTCTCTACCTGTTGAAGAAATAAACTCATCCTGTACTCCCCCACCTTCCTTTCCACCTCCAGATGTTTTGAAAGAGCTGCTTGTCATATTTTAAAGCAGGTCCCACCTTATGGTGAATAACAGCATCTAATAAAAACCTAGGGCACCAAATCTTACTGCTGGCCATGAACCCCTGAAGCTACTGAGACCTCTGTGGTTTGTCTGTGGTGGAAGGGTGAGAGACTTGGCCAAGCTACCAGCTGCTGGGTCATGGATAAGGGAAGGGCAACCAATTGCTACAGATGATCTGAACGAGTCCCTAATACCAAAGGTGGCCTTCTATAGAAATATCCCCAATTTCTTTGACCTTCCAATCACTAGAGGATGATACTGCTATGAGGGGAAAAGAGGAATGGAAGGCCGTCCTGACAGCCTACTTTTCTTTCCCAGCGTCCAGGCTTCTATTTTGGGTAGAATGAGCAAATCCATCTCTTCTCCAGCTGTGCAGCCCCCGGCAGCAGTGGGGAAGAGGATGGCTGGAAGCACAGTAGCCAGCTGCAGCCTTCTGAGAAGAGTCAGCTCTGAGTCACCACACCATCACATCACATCATCATCACCACTTAGCATGCATTATGACCAAAGCCTTCCACAAACAGCTAATAAATGGCTATTACTTCTGGCTTAGCCTTTCCCTCTTCTTCTTATTGTGTTCAGATTCTCATGTCAGCACTTCACAAGCATCTTGAAAAGCAACATTCAAAGCATCTTTTCCCAGGCTCTCAGTTACACATATTAAGGAAAATTAAATTTCAGACAGTAACCTGAAATTCACCAGCATCAGGGCCATATCCCAGCTGAGGGATGTCTCTCTGGACTGTCTTGCTCCAGAAGCAAGTCTACATGGTGGAGCACATGGACGTGCAGGACAACACCTGCCCCTCTTCCTATCTGTCCTCCCAAAGTGACACAGTGGCAGAGGCTTGCTCTCTTGCCTCTCTGTGCTGGGGCACTGCCAGGTGGGTTGCTAGGACTACCTAGCAATTTTTTCCTCTTGTACAGGCAGAAACTCTGGCTGTTAGCAGTACAATAGTTGCAAAAAATACTCTGCAGGGGAGCACCCATTCTGAACACGCTGTTATTAAGAAATCACCACATAAAAATCTTCTACAGATACGATGTCAACACTTGCTGAATTATCCAAACTGCTAACAGCTCAGCATATTTTTAAGAATATTACATGTGTTCACTTGCTTTTCTCCTTGAAAAAGGCCTGTTACTTTCAATAATATTACCAGTATTTCAGCACTATCAATTAAATTGAATAATCAGTGTTTTTCTCTTGGAGAGCACTAAAAAGACAGAATCGACATAATTTAGTTTATTGTATGATTAACACTATGGTGGGTTTAATTCAACATGACTATCATAGATCTAAATATATACCTGTTGGGTTTTTAAACTTGACAACAATAGCAAGAAACACAACATGACCTGGCATTTATATCTTTGCAACGTACGTGTTGGAGCTAATTCAACTCTTAATGATGAAATGCTTTTATCCTCACTGCAGTTATTCCAAAATTATGCTGGTAGAAATCACAAGAAAAATAGGCCTCAGAAATTATACACAATTTGGACTAAATCCTTATATACCATGAATCACGTAGATGTTTTGATTTACAACAACTGAAAAATCTGTCCCACTAAACGTAAATTACAGGCTTCATCTGAGAGGTAAATCCCCAGGAAGCTTCAGCTGATGTGGAATCTACGTGCTGTTTTCACATGCAGTGTCTGCATACTATCAGTCTAAATCCTTAGTTGATGAGTATTGCAGGTTATATTCAAGCATAGATAAGGCAAGTAATTCAGTAAGTATAGTCATGCTTTCAGCTTTCAGCCATCTCCTCATCTTCCTAACCTACAGCAGATTTTTCAGAAAAGAGTTTATCTTTCCATTTCTTTGACATTGCTCAGGACTGGAAGGCTTTCCCCACTGCCTTCCCGTCATGGTACACCACCTTTTTTATCTTTCTGTTTCATCCTTACAGAATAGAACAAACCCCTTTCTTTCTGTGTGCCTAGGGCAAAGTAGAAGAGTCCCTTCCACTCAACTCAGTTATTTAAGGATGTGTATCATTCCAGTTTTCTTCCATGGTATTGTTAGTGATCTGCATCTTTCCTGAGAGGTACGTCAGATCTATACATATATGGTAATTTATTCATAATAATTGCTTTTTAACTTCCTACAATCCATCTGTCTAGCAAGTAGGTTTACTATCCCTTGGGAAAGTATAAAAATTGCATACATTGCTTACAACATTAGGAAAAGACATAATGCATTTTTATTTCTCTCTTAAACAGGATTCTGTCACTGGAAACAGGAAGAAAGTGCTACAGTTTGCCACAGACTACCAGATGTCTTGACACTCTAATCTAGCATTCTCTCCATTGTCTGGCTTGGGTTCCAGAGATTTCCCTAAACTTTACCCCTTTAAAGACCTGAATGTGAACTGATTGTTATCTAACAAATTCTCTTCCTGCCATAAATATAATTAATGTAATTAAAGAGTGTAGGCCAAACTCCAACCACTTTTAAAGTGTTGCAGTTTTAATAAAGAAACATTCTTTACTCTAAAAGCTCAACTAATGGTTTTACAACAGCTTAACTGGTCCACTGTGTCTGCCTTTATACAAGAAAATTACAAGTTACCTGAGAAGTTACCTAGGCACTGGAACACTCTGTGTTTGTAGTGTTACAGCCATGTCATCAGCCCATCAGCCTGCACCAACTAACTTTACCCCAAGTAATTCCTGGGTGCTGATCAAAAGTTAACACTGGAAGGAGGTTACCACAGAGAGGTCATGTGCACAGACAACCACTTTTGGAGACGCAGGGGATCTATCAGTATAGACATGGGCTTTTCTGCACTAGTCAGCCTCAAACACTATAAACATTTCTGCATACTTTTATTTTGCCAGTTTAAACATGGCTTATAACTGTGTGTACGCTTTTAGCCCACACAGAAGCAGAAGAATTTATGCTAAACACCATTGGATGGCCTTTAAGCTAAGGTGCATCATGAAAACCAGGACTAAGTACGAATCCTGGGTCTGTTACCACACTCAGCAGATACTTAATACTTTCCTAAAGCTCTGTTACATACTCTTACATTTGATGCCTAAAATACAGCCTATGTTACAAATGTCTTGTAGTGTAGTACATATAGCTGTTATGTTGACTATTATTTCATGACATATTAAGCACATACTCTATTTAGAAAGCCTAGCTAAGAGCATGGCTCTGTTACATAAAGCTTGAAAAGTATTTCTTTTCTAAATAAAAGGATGAGTATGCACGTGTAGTCTGTGTCTGCAACTAATATAGCAATGCCATCATGGACAACTACATCAGTAGATTAAACCACCCCCAATCTCATTGTAATTCAACACTGTAGGAGGAGAAGGTCATAGCTCTATTCAGGGGTTAAAATTAAGAGGAAAATTCATTAACTTCAAATCCAGCTCATCATGCCTGAAAGACTATATACTGAACAATGGCTTTACATTCTTAATAAGATAGGAAGCACTAGAAACAGAAATACTATAAAAAAAACTTCAATGAAGTAGTATTTAAAACTGAACAGTATGGCCTATAAAACAAGGTAGTAATTCAAGAAATATTTGTGTTTTAAAAAGCACTTACGAATAAATCAACAAAAAGATAAAGTCAATTATATTTTCTCATGTCGAACTCTGATATTTTTCTCAAATGACTTTTGAAAATCAATGATAATCAACTATATAGGAACACAGTGATGGATTTTAGTGCAAAATAGGAGTTGAAATCTTTATGCATGACAAATATTTAATAAAAGGTAAATGTCATTCATACTTTATTTCAAGACCTTTTTTTTTGCCCTCCTCTTCTGTAGCAGAGGACCCTTACTTTAGAAGTATGCGTGGGTACTGGTATTGTTGGCATCATGGAAACTGTCAGGAGTTACTGAGATTAGATCTTATTTTATATGCACTCACAGCAGTGCAAAGAAAAAAAGCATAAAGATAGCCAAAAGTTGAATGGCTAAATTAATGACAGCAAATTTGAAATCAGGGACAAGTTTAGTACCAAGCATGTGGGATGGCACTGATGACATGAACTCTAATGCTTTTTACAGCAGACCTTGCAGGAGGAAAGAAAAAACTCCAGTATCACTGAGCTAGCGTAGTGGTTTCTATAAGGCTGTACCAGTGAGAGCTTCCACAAGCAACAAGCATCATCTGGAATCACCAAGTTCAAACTCTGCCCTGGCTACAGATCAAGAACTGTACATGGTGTGCTTTCACATGCTTGTTGGGATCCCTTCAGACAGCAGGTAAGAAGACAGCTCTGTCTTCTTTGCTCTGATGCTAAGGCGCCTAGTGGGCTTTTCTGAAAAAGTGGGAAAGATTGTATCCGCATTACGTATTTAAAAACAAAACAAAACCAAAAAAAAGCCTTTCAAAAGAATAGTCTCCAGATGCTTCAGAAGATGGGGTGGCTACTGTGGTTTCACTGATGTGAAGGTGGGTGATTGCACTTTCCTCACTGCTGGGGAGAAAGCAGCTGGTGCAGGGATACACTGCTGCTGCTGTGGGTCTGTTCCTACCACGTTCTTTATGATGGCAGTGGGAAGTGTCACTGTTCCCAACCAACCTGCTCCCCTCTGCCTCAGGGTGGCCAGAAGTGAGGGAGTACAAAAGTACTCAAAACTTGTCTTGGCTCTTCTTAGCTCTGAATATGACCCAGTCCAAGAGGGGAACCAAATCTTTTATCACCCTCAGTCTTTGACAAGACTAACAATAAGAGGAGCTCAGTGTTCCTGGTGTAAACTTTGTCTAGTAGAGTGCTGTAAGAAAAGAGCAGAAGACTTGTGTATTCAGTGCCCATATGTTTGAATGATGGGACAGGAGCAAAACAGGGGTGCACATGATACATGTGTTCATGGACATCACTGCAATCTTACTTGTGCAATGAGTAAAACCAAGGGACAACCTGAATGTACCCACTTGAATTCAGGATGATGCTGATTCAATTACCGGCCTGGTTTTAGATAGGACCTGTCATGCTTCCCGCTAGTTCAGAGCACAGGCAGCAAAGTCAAAGGTCTGTTTGGAAAAATAAAAAGAGAAAGGCTCTACAGACACACCCTCGTCACAAACTCATACTGAAGAACTAACACTACCTGAGTTTTACAAAGAAAAATTGTATCTTGGACTATGACTTACAAGTTAAGGAGGAATCAGACTTTGACTCATACCATCTATTTAACATCACAAGCCTGCATGATGTGAAAATTACACTGACAGATACACAGTAGGAAATACCAAACTTCTGTGTTGCAACTTTTGCATGATGATTTCATCATCATTTCTGCTCTCTCTAGGTGCAGAAAGGTTTATTAAAACTTTTCTGTGCTGTTGCAGATACGTTTTTTTTGCTTTCGTAGTTGTCCCCCAGTTGTCATTGATTAAAAGAACCTTGTGAGAGGTTAAGTCTACTGACTCAGAAAGCCTTAGCTTGAAAGATAGTGAAATATTCTTGAAAGTATTTAAATTTGTCATCAGCACTGCCAGAATAAGGTGATGGAATTATTAAGCAGAAGTTGCAGAATCTTTTAAATCAAAAAATTTAAAATTACATGGAGCACATGACAAGGAATTCTCATGAAAAACATATTTTCCACTCCCTGAACTAAGTTCTATGATGTCTTAGATCTACCAAATGATATAACTTATCTTCCTTTCATGTTACTTCAATTTTAGCATAAATAAAAAAAATCTACACACTACAACCACTCAATTCAAAGTGAACTGATGTTAACTGAGGTTTAATGCAAAAATGACAATGATGTTTTTTCATCATGCTTAGACTTAACATTTATTACCTGCAAAACACATCCTGACTAGAAGGACATTGAAAATATAATCAGAGAAATGTATTTCTTTACAGCAATTTTGCAGCAGCTGCCATGGCAATACAGCAGCATCTTTAAACCAAATTAATATAGATGATATATAGTGCCATTCAGTGTTTTGAGTTCACCAGCAGATGAAATCCATTTTTCAGTAACACAAATACTGGCTTAATTTACAAAGATTTATGGATCAATTTCTTGCCCACAGGCTGTGTATCACAGTCCTGTATTGAGCTTCTTTCATGCCCTTCAGGTCAAGCTTAAAGAGAAGCCTCTAGGATCGTGTTTCCTGCCGTGTTAATTTTTAAGACTGCCTCTCTTGATGGTTTTGAACAAGTCTTAAAAATAGTAACCCAAAAAAGATGCTCACTTCTTTTAATTTCTACTCCTTCAAACTTTTACTGCCAAGTATACATCTTGCAGTCAGCTAACTGGTATTTGTGGTCGCCTAAAAGAGAACACTCTGCTTTCACTTACACACCAATTTAAAATATGACATTTTTATCATACTGGATTAAACATTTCCCCAATTACTCAAGCTTCATAATAAATCATAATTACTAATTAATGATTGATATTCTTAATAATAATAGTTACTAATTATCACTAATTAATTACTAATAATAACTATGTGTTTCCCCTGTAACACTAGGAGCTCAGTTTACAACCTGAAAGCCAAATCACATTATTTCTAGTTTGTATGTTCTTTATTAGAAAAAGACCCAAAACATGGCATATGTATTTTGTTTTTCATTCTTTCACCATTTTCTGGCCACGAGTTTATGCAACAGATGTGCTTTCAGTGCAGTTCCCACAGAAACTTCTGATAAATGCTAATAAAAGTAGAAGATGGATTGAACACAGAGCTGGCATAATGCTTCTTTCTGTTTCTCTGAAGGGGTCTAAGGTAAGGGTAAAAACAAAATAAGAGGCTAAAATTGCTTTAAAAAAATGAAACATCAAACAAATATGTGTATATATAGTTGCTATTAATGTTTCTTACATATTTTTTAAATTTAGCAAGAAAATATTTGAAAACTGTATTTTAATAAGGTCATAGATTAAAAATATGTTTTAGTAAAATATACTTTAAAATATTGAAAAGGAAACAAAAATATCCATTTAAACCTTCACAAATTAAAAATAAACTCACAACCTAAAAATATGTAGTCTTCCTACCTTTGACTAGCAGTAGTTTACAGAGAATCAAGCAAATAATATTTTATGCCTGACATATTTTGTTTTAAAATGGACTAAATTTCCTGTGGATGAGCACTGTAGTTACATATACAGATAGCCCTGGAACAGAAGAATTCTTTAATCTTTTAAATTATAATAAAAAAATCCTGTGCATATGGCAATGAAAGCATTCAGCAATATTGTTGAATTTTACAATTTTATTTAATCACTTATCTGAAGAAGATCTACTAATTTAAAATCAAAGGAACAGGAATAAATAGTAATATAACTGATGTTTTTTTCTTTGCCAACAGGACAATGGGTTGCATTAACAAAGGCATCACCAGCAAAGATAAAGAAGTCGTTATCCCACTCTACTCAGCACTGGTCAGACCATACCTTGAGTACTGCATTCAGTTTTGCTCACCACTATATAAAAAAAGATGTGGACAGTCTGGAAAGGGTCCAGAGAAGGCGCATGAGGATAATCAGAGGACTGGAACACCTGCCATATGAAGAAAGGCTAAGAAAACTGAGTTTGTTCAGCCTTGAGAAGAGATGGCTTAGGCGAGACCTTACTATTGTGTACCAGAACATAAAAGGTGTATACCAAGACAGAGATTCCCTTTTTACATGGAGTCACATGGAAAAGACAAGGGGTAATGGATACAAGTTACTTCTGGGGAGATTCTGATTGGACTCCAGAAGAAAATTTTTTGCCATGTGAACAATTAGACATTGGAATATCTCCCAAGGGAAGTGGTGGATTCCCCTAGACTGGACAGTTTTAAGAATCAGCTTGACAGGGTGCTAGGCCATATAATGTAAACTACAAATACCGTTGTGTGTTGGGGTTTTTTTTTCTAACTAGAAAGGTTAGACTAAATGATCCTTGAGGTCCCTTCCAACCTGGTATTCTATGATTCTTTTCAGTTTATAATCCTTGTAAACTCATATTACGTTATATACTTAATTTATTCAGGACAGATTAAAGAGGAAAAGCTGTAGTTACCCTCTACCATACCCTCCGTAATTAACATTTTTTATGGTTTGGAAGTCTAATCCACAGGTCAAGTCACAGGTATTTGTTCCATTGATTTAATTTTTTTTCACTTTTAATAACAAAAATTTCAGCCTAGTTAACAGTGCTATAAAGTTTATCCAGGTTTTATACAGCAGCATAAACTTCTGTTTTCATCAGCTGCATAAGCAACACATACAGGATACAGATTTAGGAGAGCTGTACAAGTATATACATCACTTGCAGTAAGATGTTGCTTTAAAGGGTGAATTTTGTCTCGGAAAGTAAAATAAGGATATTTGTTACCTCTGATGTTCACATAGTATTAAAAGTGTTTGAGGCATGAGCTGAGCCTGGTCTTACCATTTCAGACAACCTCTTTTGTATAAATATATTTTTTATCCATATAAGTAACCTGATTTCAAATATTAACAAATTAAACAAGTAATCTTTCTTAAGTAGGCAAGACATTGTGTTCCTAAACGTTTTGTTGCTTGTTTGAGCACCAAGTATCACAAAATTAAAAAATGTTTCTTGATTTATCCCTTTAATTATTCTGAAAAGCATTATGAATAGGAGAAGAAGTAACCCCAGAATTCCAAGTCAGAAAGTCCAGGATGTATTTGTAACTGAACCACTCACCGCATGACCATGAACCAAGAATTTTGTATCTCCATTGTTTTACATTTAAAATAGAATAACAACAAACATATCTTCACAACTTAGAGATAGGAAAATTACATGTGATTTAGGTATTGTTATGTCCTATTCTATGCCTGGTTTATGTTCCAATAAGCCAAGATCATTCTAAAAACTGCATCTGAAAAAATGTGGGGTTGTCATGGATTTGTTTTGCTTAGTGTGCAAGCTCAGGAGGAAAATGTTTCATGAAGATTCAGCTATTACCTTCAAGAAAAGATCATGGAGACCCTGAATAATATTTTTCTTGCATCATGCATTGGCAGAAAAAAATGAGGTCCAAGAGCTACATCTCCAAGAATTCAAGGTGCTCTTGGTGCAAGAGTTACCATTAGCTGCCCCATGAATCAGTCTTTTTTGATATTAATTATTATTTAGTACAGTATAATAGTTCCTTTTACTCTGAGTATTTTCAGAGGAAGGTGCACATATGCTCTAACTTCTTAAAACATGCACAACCAGTACCTTTGATTTGGGTCACCAGAATTTAAGAAATTCATACAGAAAAGAATAATTAAAGGCATTTCATTTGCTTCAGTGTCAATATGTATGGATAGGAAATCTGAAAGCATTTTTAATCATATTCAAGACTGACATGTAAACATAAAACAACATACCAAATTGTTGTTTACTACAGAAACTTTATGAAAATGTTTTATAGTGAGGATAAAGCTCTTCTGTATGAGCAGTTAAAACCTTGCCCTTGATTGAAACTTCAAGGAAAGAGAACCTTGCTTCTGTTGTGATGTGCAAAGCACAGCAAAAGAGTTGTCTTCATCTTGTTAAGAAAGTCACCCTTCAGGGCATAGTCTATTTAAAAGAGTGCTGAGAACACTGAAGAATATTATGAGTACTGACAAGAGAGTAAGTATTGTGAGTATTAACATGCTGAGTATATAAATAGAAAATTTTAAAAGTGTACTCCTTATCTACTTCATGGTTAATTCATAGAAGAGTGGTAGAACTGTGGTAGTGTTGTAAGACAGTAAGACATCTTGTTCTATATATGTTACTTTTGTCTATCATGTACAAATACTGAGAATACAACTGCTATTTTTATCAGAGGTGAGGAGACCAGAACAAATGTTTACTTTTCTAGAAGTCTTTCTAAAATGCATACAAGACTGGAAAGCCACGTAGTATTCTTACTGTTTTACTTACCTTTAACATACAACACCTTACACATGTTTTTATTTTTTTTACTGTGTTTCAGTGAGCTTTTCCTAATGCAGTTTAATATCATGACTTGTTACACAACCATGATGTGCCACAAAGAATGACAGCAACATTGATCAACCTACAGATTTTCTGGATTTCATACTGGCACCCATTTTTTTATCTAGGGGTACATAAGGAAATGCATTGCAGAGAGTAAATCCATGATTATGCTGCCTGTTGTGAGTATTTTTAAGGCAACACAGAGCTTTTTAATTTAAAAACATTATGTGCATTTTTACAAGCAGCTGGTGTTTAAAGTATGTTTGTAAGCAAATTACAATTGATGTCTTCTCAAATAATTTGGTATCCAGGGACAGTCATGAAAATTAGATCTATATATGACTAACAAAAATCTGTTGTACAATGTAATTAACTGAGTCGAGGTAGACAGTCATAAGATGACACTAAACATAAGAGGTAAGTCTCAGAGGTCTTGTGTCACCGTTATTTGCATTATGATTCATTCATGAGTGAGCTACCAGTGAAGCCCGTGGAAGGAGCCTTTATCGTTGCTGAGAAAGGGCACTGCGCTCTCTGGTGGGCATACGGGAGACACGGATAGAAAACAGGAGTTTCACGAGGTGGTAACTTGTGAAACTCACTATAGCTGCACCCATTCTATGTCGCTCATGTGAAGCTGTAGCTGCCATGCGTTATCCCTGGAAGAGCTATACCTCCTTCTGAAACATGCACGACCACCTGAACTTTATATGCCCACAGAAAATACTTTTGGGTAGAGCCATCTTCAATCTTCATGATGTTCTTGGTGCAGGTCCATCATGGGATGAGGAAGCCAGAGTAACTAGGACATTTAATGCAACACCAGCATTAACCATTACTGTCCTGATTTGGTTACAAGGTATCTGTCCTGGTTTGAGTGAAAACAGAACTAATTCTGTTCAGTAATTTTACTTTTCAGCTCAGTTCTTTTAATTAACTG